>VUQS01025107.1:0-22487 GCA_015108495.1 Heterochromis multidens | reverse complement strand
GAAGCCTCATCAAAAATGGTCTCAGCGGAAGGGTGGCTGTCAAGAAGCCATTCCTAAGGAAGGGAAACAGGGAGAAAAAGCTGAGCTATGCCAAATTATACAAGAACTGAAGTGAAAATCAGTGGAAACAGGTCTTATGGAGTGATGAATCCAAATTTGAAATTCTTGGTTCAAATCATTTTGAATATGTATGGAGGAGGTCAGGAGAGAGATAAAACAGCCAATTGTAAAACACAGTGGAAGCTCTGTCATTGTTTTGGCCTGAACATAGAAATTTACAGTTAGTCCACAATGCAATACCATCTGGAAAGTGTCTGATTGGCAACAGCTTCGTTTTTCAGCATAACAATGATCCCAAACACACTGCCAATGCAGTAAAAGCATACCTGGATATAAAAACACATAATGGATCCATCAGTCAGTCATGGATTGGTCTCCCCAGAGCTCAGACCTCAACATTATTGAAGCAGTGTGGGATCATCTTGACAGAGACAAGAACAAAAGGCAGCCAACATTCAAAGAAGAGCTTTGAATATCCTTCAAGAAGCCTGGAGAACTATTCCTGAAGACTACTTAAATAAATTACAAAGAAAGCTGCCTAAGAGAGTTCAGGCTGTGTTGAAGAATAAAGGTGGTTATACCAAATATTGACTTTCAAGCTCGTTAGAATTGTACAAACTCTGCTTTTACCTTATATACTGTATTTCCATGTATGGTTGCAGATGTTTCAAGAATTTGCTGTAGCTATTTCTAAGACTTTTGCATAGTACTGTACAGAATGTACAGAATGTGCAGAAATGACCTTTCTTTTGTGTGTATGTCTGTGTTGGAGAACAGTCCCCAAAGATCCCCTAACCTTTCATGAAGCACCATTATCAGATCAATATTTTACACTGGTTTATGAAGAAAAGCCTGGAACAGGACAATATTAGCATACTGACACATTGAAAGACTGTAAACATAATCACTGTTATATCTGCTGAAGATTAGCATAGAATCAAAGGGGTACAGAAAAATAGATAAACAGTCATCAAAGACTCGCTTTCATAAAGATGTTTGTGTGTTTAGTTTTACATTGATTAGCATAGAAATTAGTTCACAGTGGTTGGGTGATGATACTGCATATAACACTACCATTTTAAATACTGAAGACTTTGCTTATTTCTAGCTGAGAAATGAAGGTACATGAAGTAATATTGTTACTGACCCCAGACGTTGAGAACCACAGCAGTATGACGTGAATCCGAGGCTTTTACACACAGTGTCTGAGGTTTTATGAACCAGTTCAGTGTGAACTGCTCACAACAGATGTGGTGAAACTCTCCTTTGTAAGCTTTGATTAATATACCCCAATGAATGCCTTTATTTTTAGCTTGCTGGGGCAGACAGTGTAAAAAACGTTTTTTATTACCCTTCTGGCTGGAGATGAATAGGTAACAGCAGAAAGAGATGTGGTGCCTCTATGTTCATTTGTCATAGCCAGATTGAGGTGTAAAGGATGAAAGAATCACTTGATTAGCTCTATCATTATTTGAACGAAGTTCAGAACACAGTCATAGGCAAATTGCTCAAAACAGATATAATATGTGGGAAAAAATGAGCCCCTTTGGATTTGACCAATTAAAAAACATTGAGGAACTAGTGAAGCAAGTCTGGCTTGGCATCTGGGGTGGGGGTGGCAGTCCTGGGGTCAGAGTCTAACAATCTATACTTTCTGCTGGGAACATGAGCTAATTGACTAAACGGGTGCTCTTACATCAGATGCCAAGGTTAAGGCCAAGGAGAGAATGAGAGTTGCATTTTGTCAGAGCAGGTCGTTCGGCTCGGCTTGAATCAGACATGATTACACCGACAGAGGCTCTGCAGTACTCATCCTTTTCAAGACAGGCAGAAGTATGAAGTTCATTTTAACTAGTAGGGCGGTTTCTGTGGCTCTCATGACATTATTCTGTACATTGTGAACTTGAAATAAAGCTGACACTTGTCCTGGTGACCCCCATTCAAGATCAAATATAAATTATGAATCTGACATTTGTTTTATTCTTACACAACGATGAGCCATGCATCATTCGAGTCTGCTTTAATGTCTAACCCATGCAGCACATTATAATCTCATAAAATATCTTATGTATTTTTTTTTTTTAGCATAAACAAAACAAAAACAAAGCCTTATTTAAAATCCTTCTGCTCCTTTTGTGTCTCTCTGTAGGAACTCTTTACAGCAGAATGCAAGTTCAAAGAGTCAGTGTTCGAAAACTACTATGTGATCTACTCATCCATGTTGTACAGACAACAGGAGTCGGGAAGAGCTTGGTTCCTAGGGCTCAATAAAGAAGGCCAAGCCATGAAAGGGAACCGAGTGAAAAAAACAAAACCAGCTGCTCACTTCCTGCCCAAGCCATTAGAAGGTATGTAGAAGACACACAGAGAAGATGATACAATAAGGGCATTTAAAAAAGAAAATCCACTGAAGTTTCCTTAGCTCTTTCTTCTTTTTAGGGATAAATAAAAATAAGATAAATTAATTGCATTTTTTACATAGTTGTAGGTACACACTTTTTTATCTTCACTGTTTTTATAACTAAATCACTTTTTCCCTGGTTATTCTTGCATGCAACCTTGTTGCTGTAAACTAATGTCTTTTTACAGCAGGAAACATCATGCATATGTTAGGGTAAAAACAACATAATGTGCTTGACCACACTCATCATTTGGCCTTATTATAATTATAAAACAGCTGCATCATACTACATGATATGAATTTTCTAATACTAATTGTATAACTATGAAATTGAACTATGAAGAATGTAGTATATGTTTGATATGTCTTTGCATTTGTGTGCTGATTCACTCTTTTGCTCCTGTAAGCATACAGCACAGGAGGCAGGGCTGTTCTGTAAGTGTAGCATGAAATGTTGATAGTCCAGCAGATGCCACCATCACTCTTGTCAGCCACCAGCCTGATTGCTTAGAATTATTTAAGCAGAGAATCAAGTTGAAGTGTCCTGTCAAGGCAGTATTACAGCTGTAGTGTAGTGGCTGTAAAGTGGGGGATAATGAGACACTTTTGCAGTTTTGTCAAAAAGCCTTTGTTTTTAGATTGTGTCTTGTGTCTCCATCAGCCAAGATGGAGAAGAAAAGTCAGTCAGGATGGTAGTCTAAAGTCCAGTTAATCAAAACATGTATTTTTTTTCCTTCTGTAAATTGCTGAGTGTCTTTAATGTGTGAGAACTGGAGGATCTTTTTTTATTTTTACTGCATATAAGGACCCAAGGACAGGTATTGTTAGGGGATGGATGCTGCTTTTGTAGTTTTAGATAGGTAAACTCTCTCTGTTTTCTTTCTTTAATCTTTCCCCTCTACAGTTGCCATGTACAGAGAGCCATCTTTGCATGATGTTGGAGAGACAGTGCCCAAGGCAGCAGTACCTCCCAGTAAAAGCACAAGTGAGCCGGCAGTGATGAACGGAGGAAAACCCGTCAGCAAGCCTGAAAAACCCACCACATAGCCACACCAGTGCCCAGTGTGTGTGCATGTGTTGGAGGGGAGGAATGCGACGGAGACAGGGCTTTAACCAACTAGACTCCAGACCCTTCTGCGGATCAGATCCTGGCGAACCTCCTTTCCTTTTTTCTCTTGCTCCTCCTTTTTCTCCACTTCATGCTCCCAAATTCTCCAGCTGTCTCAGCACAGGCAGATGGATTCTGAGGTGGCTGAGTCTGTCCAGCACAGGAGGGTCATGTGTTTCACAATGACACTTCTGGTACTTTGCTTGGTGATGATTCGCTCTAAAAACCTCCCCTTCTCTATAATGCCCTGTTGCAGCAGAATCTGTGTACCTTCAGATCTATTTTCTATACCACAGTTCACCAGCTATGTTCTGGGATAGAGACTGTATAGATAGAGAAACTATTTGGACTGTTGTCCTCTATTTTTTACAAGTATGTCCCCCTCTCCCTTTATTTCTATCTTTAGTCACACTTTTCTCTTTGTCAAGTAACCTAGAAAACATTTTGCAAGGGAGTTGTGTGATTTTCTAAGAAACACATGAACACAGATGTGGCATAAAAAGCAAACACATATAGAAAAGAGTCTAAATTTTCTTCTTGCCTACAATATGCACACACACTTACAGACAGACACACAAAGTTTGTGTAGAAAATCGAAGACTTTTTTTTTTTTTAACAGCCAATAAAACACACTGGAGGCTGGCAGATAGCTCCTGCAATCATAGCTGATGAAGTGCTAATTACCGCCACTGCAATCAATGTGAGGAGCTCCCTACACACATACAAACACACATACACATTTATAAACAGATGTGTGTGTGGGTGGGAGAGCGCTGTAAGGAATGGTGTATACATATCACTATCTAGGTCCCACCAGCGGTTCTGTCCGCCTTCTCTGGTAAATAGAAAATCTGAAGTCTATTTTTCTTTAATCTTATTTCAGAGCGTGGGCTCTAGGAATATCTCTAGGCCTTGTAGGCCTCTGTCCCTCACTCACTGACTTCTTTGGACTATGAGGCAAGGCTTGTGGCTTTGACCCAGATGGTCTATAACTGCAGCACTGGCAGCCACCTTACAGCAGTGTCTACATAAAGTCAGAAAACAACATGGCTGAAAACCAGTAGGTGACATTTACACTGGCTGCATCCCTATTTGGTTCAGCAAACTAAAGCATGGACAAGGTTAATATTGTGTTCTCTCTTCTTGCAGCAGATAAACAAGAGTTGGCTTATATTCTAACATTTTCACTGTATAAAACTTAGGGAAAATGACTATTAAAAATCATAACTTTTTAAATGACTAAATATTATTATTATAATGAGAGAATTTGTCTTCTAGCTCAGCATGCAGAGTCCAGTTCTGATCATCTTGGCCTATCACGTGCCTGTTTGGACCTTGATTCCCGGCATGCAAAAACAAGTTCCCAGTCCCCACTGGGCCAAAGGTGCCTCACCCACCCTATACATCCATGTAGACGACACGTAGCATTATTCACTGAAAAACCACACTCAGATGTATCCATTCTGAAATGACCAAAGTCTTTTTTTCATCCCAAGAACTGATTCTTTAAAAAAAGAAAAAGAAAAAAAGAAAACAAATCTCAATTCTCTCTCTGATTCAATTCACTGAAGCTTTCACTGTGATAGCATTTGTTCTGTCCAAAATAATCAACTCTGCTCAGATCCGCAAAGGTCTTGACTGATGTCATTTTCGAGAAGTACATATACCTTGAATAATCACATGCATGTATTTTCTATAAGGAATAAGGTATGGGCATTGTTCTTCACTATGTGTAAATGGATGAGCACTGAAGTTCAGTGTAGGAGTTGAACAGGCATGTATCACGGCTGCGGCACACTCACAGCTAATCTGAGAGTAACTCACTGCACTTTGTTTTGCATTTTCATCATGACTGTTAGCAGTTTATCAAAGCTCTGTGTGATCAATGCATTTATGTTTGTCTTGCTTTAATTACTTTTTTTTCCTAATAGTTTAGTTAAGTAAGATTTAGAATATTAAGTAGATTGTTGCTGCTGTATGCTGCTAAAAGTGCAACTATATTAAGAAATTGATTTGGTAAATATAATTTTCTGAGTTTATTGGGATTATACATGACCATTTCTTATTACAACACATCAAAGCACATTACATTTATATCAATATTTGTCTGTACAAAGCTGTTAATGCTAAAAAAAAAAAAAAAATGGCATAATATACACACATACAGGAGCTGGAAACCACTGTCATCCTCCACTCTTACAAACTCTACATGCTGGGCTGGTGACTGCCCCAGCCCTGCAGTCCAGTTACCTGGCTCCTTCAAGGCTGGCTTTATTTTTGTAAATGACCAGTGTGTACAAGTACATCTGTCTGGATTGCTGTAGCCGCCATTTGTTTTGTTTGTCCTCATTTCTCTCGTATACGGGTTGTGTGTGATTTCGTTTCCAGATCCCAATCACTTTTGCTTTGTTACCCCATTTGTTCAAATGTGTTACAAGAATATCCTAGCTTCTGTTTTCAACCTCTTGTTTTGTATGTTGTCCCATCTGTTGCATGGGGAGAGGATGGCATTGATGAACTGCATGTAGTAGGCTATGTCAATCAAGAACTGTTGGTATGTACCGCTAATTTTACATATATGCAACGAGTTTGTCTACACTATACAGTTTGTGTTTGTTGTATACACATATACAACATATTGAATAAAAAATATTTATATAAAGGTATACTGTAATGTCAGTAACATACTTAATGCAATATAGTGTGCAGTATATTATTGCACCTGTCATTTTTGGGGACAAAGAAAACAGAGGGGATTGGCTAGTTTAAGCATGAAAAAGGCCAAAGTAGAATTTACATTAAATTTTCTTTGTGACTTCTTATCGGTCCTTTTTTCAAGTGGTGAATGAGCTCTTGTGTCAGTGCAGCTCTCATCCCCTGATACCACCATTTGAAGTGACATGGACATCCAGCATGACACAACTGAACTATTTATTCCCTTCTCTTTGTTTCTTCCACTTACAATTTAACCTTATCACTACTAAGACAGTAAAGGTTTCAGGGCAGATTGTTTGGGGTGATTTCCTGGCGTTGAAGAGTAGGCACTATTAAAATGATTTATTTTCTAATATATCTCTCTCTATATATACCATTGCAAGTATGCCCATTGGAGTTATGTCATGTTATAACAAATTTGTAACCATGTATGATTAAGGTCTTTGCATTGTTTTCCATGCAAAATGTTGTGTCATGCGGCACATTTAATGTTTTATTATGAAAAAGAAATAAAAACCTCAGCATAACCTATGCCTTGAGCTTTCGAGTAAACTTTCAGTCCAGTGTGGGAAGGACAGAAAATTTGGTACCAGTAAAAACAGACCACAAGACCTTCCACAGTATCAAACATATTATAACAACGTTATCTTAATGATACATGTTATCCTCTTTCCAGCATTTGAAACTGTCATGTACTTGCATCCTATTATATGTAGCCATTTGAAATATGTAAGCATTCCTACAATATTAAAAAAACAAAAACAAATCAAAGCTGCTTTGAAAACATACATGTTTACATTGTAATATGATTTAAGCAGAGAGCTATGGCTGTTTCTTTTCATCTACAAAACCCAGTTTTAACAAGGATAGTTTGTAACCAGTACAATAAAATAATGAATGCTGTTTGTGATATGCAGAATTACATCCATGTTTAGTCTTCCTTTCTCCTTCCCGTGGTTTCAATAATGTGGTGTTTCACCAGCTTGGTCGTGACTTGCGGTGCTCCTGGTCACACTGGGCAGCCAGGCCTCAATTCTCTGAACTCAGTGTCCTGTTCTCTGTTCGCCTCAGTATTCTTCTCCCACCCAGATTTCACAAGCGTTCCCCGTCCAGCCGTCCCAGCACTCACAGTTGCCACAATTGCACAACCCATTCCCTGTGAGACGTGAGAAGAAAAGCTGTGAATTAAAAGAGCTGTGCCATCATGCCTGACCTTTAACAAGGTTCCTCTTTTCGCACTCCTTGCTTCCCTGGGTGCAGGGGATGGAGACCAATGACATTGCTGAAGACAGTCTGTGGTTTTCCACTGCTTCTGCCCTCACAGCAGGAGAAACCTGGGGTTTAATGACTTTTGAATTTTAATTTATTTATGTTTTCTTTTTTTACAACATTTGAACAAAGCTCAAATATCTCTAAATCTGACCAGATCCTGTGGTAGCAATACGAACAAAATGAAAAACAAAATGACCTGTATGTTCAGTAACAAAGTAGGAAATATCATACCAGAAGTCTGACAATGGAGTAGTGGGTGGAGGAGTGTAAACCATCAGACTCTGATACAAGACTGGAGTCCTACAACCAATAGGGAAGTTAAGTCACCAACCCATTCACATTGCTTGTTTTAGGACTGACAAACAGCCAAGACATATAGTTTTTGTTTCTTTTCTTTCTCTTTTGTTTTCTCTAAAGAGGCCCAGTATGGCAATAACATCCTACTGTAGGAATTATATCGCTACAGTATATACCCCACATCTCTCCACAAGCTTCTGGAGCTGTCAGTCAGAGGTGCTGGGGTTAGGAAGAGGACTCCTGCTGGCCTCCTGTCACACGGTTGAAAAGATACATCTACCACCAAATATCTCTGTGGGAGAGGAAGGAGGAGTGTAAGGGAGTCTGATGGAGGCAACAAGGAAGTAGCTGAGAAAAGAACCAGGAAAGAGAGACAGGCAAGGAAGATGCTACAGAAAGTGTTTCATCTAGAGACACCATGTTTACTCATCAACTGAATTTAGATAGCAGACTAGACAGCCCCTCTCATTAAAAAGACAATACCAGAGTTATTTCATGCTCCTATTTTTTTTCAATAAATCCCATGAAAAGACTAAAACTGTGGATGATTTCTCAGCTTTTCTGCCTTGTCCATGGGATTCAGTAAATGGACTGATTCTTATATAGCGCTTTTCTACTCTCCCGGAGCACTCATAAGCATCATACAAGCACCCTTTTCTATGCTTAAGTGCTTTCTGTCTACACATTCACACACATTCATCCTCTGATGGATGCATCGGAGAGCAACTTGGGGTTAGTATCTTGCCCATGCAGACTGGAGTAGCCAGGGATCGAACCACCAACCTTCTGACCTGCTCTACCTCCTGAGCTACAGCCACCCCCATTCAGTCAAGCAAGCCTATTTGTTCCCACAGAAGTAAACGTTTAAAAAATGATTATAAAATGTTTACAAGGCTAAATAATTTCCTATAACAGTTAGCAACTGAAAAAAAAACACTATTGAAAAGGATTAAATGGTGCATTTGTTGGGGACCACTTTCATTTACTGATTAATAACTTTTTGGGTGAGTATTTACAGAAGAAAAACTTGGGCATAGTGCCCATGTTCACTGTGATGAAGGAAGTGGTCACAAATCTGTGGCTCACTTATGTTTTTGAATGTTTTTACAGATTTGATTACAACAGTGGAGTACTGTGGCACAGAGGAATATCTTTTATCAGGGTTTTTCAAAACAGACAAAGCTTGTTAGTACAATCTGTAAAATGTGTATTTTTTAGAGTTTGTCTCACTAGCCTGTGGGGTATTACTATTATGGAAATGTCTGAAAAGGTCAGTGGAGTCTTTGCTTTGACCTCGAGGTCTCTGCAGAGGAGTTGTCTATTTACGTATCTGGAAGCCTTAAGAACCAGCCAAGCTTTCAGACTCCTTTTCATCTAATTTGGGAGATAGTCGAGGAGCTCACTGTGTTCCATTATCTGGAAGAAGAGTAAGCAAAAAAGGGGTATAAAAAAAACCCTCTCTGTGGAAGGATGAACTTCAGACGTGGATGATCATAACTGCTGAAACACATGTGCTCACCTCTTTTCTCCTGGATATCAAATATATCCAAAATAAATGTATCTATATTTTATATGTTGTATCACTGTCTCCTGAAGGATTATTCCTGCACAAGTGAAAACCTGGTTGATAAAATTTCCATGATCAATTTACTGATGATCTTGATGTTTTTATGGGACTTTTAGAAAAATGAACAATATCATCTCAATGGGACCACACATATATCTCTTAAATGTCAGAGCAAGATTCACTATTTGTTCATGTTCTCTTGAGTGTAAAGTTCGGTATAGAGATTCAGTGCTTAGTTTTACTGGGAATTTAATTAAACCAATTTTTCCTGATACACAAACATTTTCCGTGATATAAATAGCTCTGATGGATACATTAAAATCAAACCTCAGGTTTTTTTTTTCATTTTCAGCATCCCACCAATGAAACACAAATTGAAAATGATACATGGTGAGAAAATGTTGTAATTTATTTGGGGTTTTTTGTTTTACATATTTACCTGTGTAGCAGACTTCTCGACAGACTTTTTTGTCTCTTTTCTGGGATGGTTGCTGAAATGATCATATTCAGTGCATGAAATTAACCAGCAAGCATTCCTAATATGCTAAATTTTCCACATCACTCATCAGTTGTATGTGTAATGAGAATCCACAGCTCTGAAGGGTCCATGAAATCTCCAGATGCAAAGTAATTTATTGGCTAACTTTGCCATACATTTCTAATGATTACAAAAAGGGGAAAAAGTGACTCAATCACTGCTATCTGACAAAAAGAAACAACAACTCTTTTATCTAAATATTAAATCCCTTTCTGGAATTGCCTTTACATGTAAAACACCATTCCAATAAAATCATTTCCAAAGATATGGTTATTTTCACATTTATACTGCAGTCAATAATGGTAGTCAGGAACATTTACCAGATGCTGCAATGCATTTTCTTAGTTTGCTCCCTGTGTTCAACAATTTTTAAGCAATGTCGATCTGCATCTGGAAACACTGATGCTCATTTGAATCACATTAAGACTGACATTTGGACTCTTAAAGTCATGATGAGAAGCACTTGTGAAGCTATTCAGATTTTGACAGGCCCCCAGGGCAAAAATAATTAGATGTGTACTAAACTTTTCATTGTCAGCGAGGAGAACAAAGCACCTGTGGATAAACAGCAATATGCCATATAGGTATGACATTGTATATATTTTTACTGCTGTCTGGCACATAACCATTAACATTAGTACAAAATGAGATAAAAAAAACAAAAACAAAAACAAAAACAAATGGTGTGCAAAAAGATTAAAAGTAGAAGTACTTATTATGCAAAATAGTCCATTTCAGTTTAGCTAATTTTACAAACTTCAAGCATAATTTATCAGTTATGGTTAACTGTTTTAACCATTCATCCATTACATGTACATACAGCTAATCACAGTTTAATAAGCTATTTTACATTTTTAGACTTAATATAAGCTAAGGATTTTAGCCATAGCTGTTGTAGCTGACTATTTCAACCATTTGTTCACTTTTTGGTCTTTACTTGTCTATTTTAATCAATAATGCCTGCACTAATATAAGCAAATAATTTTTTAAATTAGTATTCTATTTCTATAAAACAGCTTCCCCCCATGCCCATACCCCCCTCAGAATGGGTTCCCTAGGCTTGTTACTTATGAAAGTAATTTGATTTTAGCACAACATTATGCTGCTGCTCATTTCCTTGTGCGACTGCTTGTTAAATAATAGAAACATTATGCTGGTAAGGTGTCTCTCTTTAATAAACTCCTGCTCTAGCATTTTTTTAAACCACCAAAAATGTATCTTTTCAAAAAGAAATATTTAGATGCAAGGCCTAAGAAAATAATCTATTGGATTAAAATTGCTTTGATTTAACTCTACAGCTTTTACATCTTTGATAAGGACCAATCTCTGAAAATGTAACTTAGTCCCCGCTCCTACCAGCCCCTCAGCAACTTGAGCACACCTGCTCACCGTTGTCTCTGTTCAAAAATGGTAAAAATACTCTTTCTTAAATAGAGTTGTAAAGTTAAAGTAATTCAGCCATGCACAATTAAACCGGAAATTGATTTTGAGCAAATTATACAGTGACTCCAACAATGTCATTTATTAATCTCTCTCTTCAGTGTTAGAAACATTAATGTAATAGACAACAAGGACCTTTGGCTTGACTATGTTGTCAAACAACTTGCAACCACAACTCCACCCTCATGGAACTGAAACATCTGGCTATCTTTGGGACACCTCAATTTAAAAGTGGAAATGGCACTAACTTTTTATTTTATTGATGATCTTCTAGCTTTTACCATGTCTACTTATTCTCGTGTCTGTTTGTATTGGGTCTCTCTTTTTTGCATTTCATTACCTGTGCAGATGATCCCGTCATGTTTATCACACTCGCGGTCATCACACTCACAGTACTCTCCAGACACCCACCAGTCTTGGGGATTGCAGATACACTTGCCACAGTGACAGGAACCTATAACACATACACACACACACACACACACACACACACACAGAGAGAGAGAGAGAGACAGAGAGAGACCACATGCACAGGCACACACATAAAGGGAACTGTTAATTAACATCATATTTTTTCATTCAAGCTGGGATTTTGACAGTGTATATTCTTTATTTGTTGTAAATTCTTTATTTTGCAGAGAAGATTAATAGTACTGGGCAGAATAAATATGACATGTAGCCTGGGGAAATGGCTACTAATATACTTTCACCACCATGATACCAATCCACCCACACTTTAAACTTCCTCTCATGCCCATCAGTGTCTATTCTTCTCTCTTCTTTCTCTCTCTCTCACTCTCAAGGGCAGCAGCAGGATAATAAGGTATTAAAGATTGGTAGAGAGAAACAAATCTTCTGATGTCCACTTTATTTTTTCCCAAGCTCACACCCAGAGGTCCAGCAACTATGGTTTCAGTCTCCCCGGTTTGTATCCACATTTGGTGGGTTACAGGAAACCACTATGAAATGTATGAGCAGATGAAGTAAGAAGGAAAAGGAGAGAAAGTGAAACTGTGAAACAGTGAAACAACAGGAGGAGGCGAGGAAAGGTAGCTCTGGTGTCTGAATGTAGCGGAGCATGGAGAATGAACATGCTCGTCTTCATTTTCATATCATGCTCGGCTTTGCACTCAGTGCAGCAGGTCTATTTCTGTGGATTCAGTGCTACGCAGCACAGAAAGAATCATGCTGTGTGGTGTCATTTGCCACCTAATGATACATACAATGTAGTGACAATGTGCAGTGCTTCATTATAAATGTATAGAATAAAGTGGATAGTTGCTCCTGCTGCAGCTAATGATCAGTTTATTTACTGTCAGTTAAAATTTCTATAACTTTATTATTTAGTCTATAAATATCAGATGATAATTAAAATACTCTAAATACAACTAAATGAAGGGATGTTCGGGTACCAATAATATGATAAAAACAGCAAAATCGTACTTTTGAAGGGACCCACTGAATAAGGCAATACATGATGTGAATGAGAACATTTTTCTTAATTTCCTATTAATCACTTATTTAATTACAATAGGCTATCTGAGATTGAATTATTTGACTATAATACAGCAGTTAATATGATAAAAGTTTATCTAGTAAAAGTCTATCTACTATGTATTTAAACTAAGGACTACATGATAAAAATGTTGGTGCTAAAGTAGGTCTATGTAAATATTTGAAGTAACATTATCTCCTCGTATTATCTGAATTAGCCTCATTTCAATGATCAGGACACAACTGCTTCTATAGAATCATCAGTCAAATAATAATAACTTCTCTGGAAGTTGTATTCACATGACCATCTTTGCTTGATTGAAACAATCTCTAATAGTTTGTCTCAGTTTCTCTCTCTTACAATGTCTTTAGGTGGAAATAGCAAGTTATTACCACTTAATTACTAAAGTAACATCTAAGTAATACCTAAGTAATATCTTGCTTAACAATGGTTGTAGCTGAGTAATATTACATTGAAATGTACGTAATTGGGTAATAACAGGCCAGGAACTGGGGGTAATAATGTTGATACAAGTGCATGCCTATAAGGCAAAACCAAAGAGTAATAGTATAGTGATATATAGGTAACCTGCTAACCATAAAATGGTAACATTTGTGCAGTTTAATTATTTTATGTAATGACTGGTGCTTTATCACACTGGTACTTTATCATAATAGGATACTATTACAATATTATGATGCTGGAATTAATCCTATTTCATGTCCACAGTATTCTTCTTTATTTGAAGATAACAGCGTAAATATTATGTTTAATGCTGAAGCTTATTACTTGGAAACATGTGTGGTAGTTTCTGTGCATTAACCAGGAAACAGGGCTGCAAAGTGCAAAATTGCCTGTTTCTATTTAATTCCATGTTAATACCCTAATAAAGCAAACTTTAAGAAGTGTGATGATTACCTGGAAGTGTGTAGTAGTTTCTGTGTAATAACCAGAAGTCAGGGCTGCAAAATGCAGAGCTATATGTTTCAACTATATTTCATAGTAATGTTTCTTACAATTGAATTCCCAGAACAAGAAAACATGTCTGTATTTGCTAAATGTAAATGTTACAATTAATTAATCATGAATCTAGCATGGGTGTAATGGCTATTTTACATTATACCACTGGGAAGTAAAACATTTATTTATTTATAGCTATACAGGCAAAATGATGGTCCAGCTATTCAAATCACAGTTCATAAAAGATTTATTGATGTGCAAATGCAAGATGCTGTGGTTCCATAAATACAATCTGACACCATAAGTCATATAAATGGAGGGAAAAAAACAAAAACAAGAAAACCAAAAAACAAATAGTATACTTTTACATCCTAACCATAGGGCATCTCAGCTTAGCTGCCTTTTACTAATAAAATAATTTATCTGAAAATGAATTACAGTTTACATTAATAATGAAATTCAAGATTCAACACTACTTTAATTAAATCATTAATTAAAAAAAACTTTGATTAAGTGTTATTGGGAAATCGATTAAAATTAACATGAAATAATAAACCAAATATCATTATATACATCGATATAAACATAATCTACAGTTTCCCTTAAAAAAAAAAAAAGGCGGTAATCACATGTGAAATATAGCTTTGACTCATTGAATTAAAGCAGGTTTTAACTTACTGTATATCTGCTTCATTTCCTGCACAACACACTTTAACAATGCTTCCTTTCTTCAAGCTTACAAGATTAACTCAAACCACAGAGTGCTGATTACATGTTAAGCTAAGTAGATGTGTTATGCTAGCAAAACAGCTATTTTGATTGCTTGCAAGTTCTCACTTAAAAACAGAGAAAATCTTTGAGACGCTTATTAATGTTACTCAGTACTGTTAACAGTATGTGGTTAGCACAGGTTGACTTCACAACACACTTTGAGTTCATCTTGTAAGCTAGAAGAAAGGCAGTACTGTTAAAATGGGTTTTGCAATGAGTTAAAGCCACATTTCAAATGTGATTATAGCATCATTATTTTTCTTTAAGGGAAACTGTGCATTAATGATGTTTGGTTTATTATTTTATCTTAAGTTGTATAGAGTTCCAAATAACACTTGACCAAAGATTGATAAAGTAGAGTTGAATGCTGAAATATTATTAGTGCAAATTCTAACTCATTTTCAAAGAAATTGTTTCTTAGTAAAATGCAACTAAGCTGAACTGCCAGGATGCTATTTGCTATTTTTTTCTCTTTTGTTCTTGTTTCATAGGTCTTATGATGAGCCAAAATCAATAAATCTTTTATGAACTATGATTTGAAGAGGTAGACCCTGATACTGCATATATACACACATTTAATTTGTTTATTTCAAAGTGGTGTAATATGAAATAATCATAACACCCATACTACAGTCATGATTGTAACATTTACATTTAGCAAATACAGACATATTTTTCTGGTTATTACCTAATTATATAAATTTGAATGTACTGTTACTCAGCTATAATCACTGATGATACGCAATATTCATTGGTTATTACTTGGATATTACTTTAGTAATTAGGTGGTAATAACTTGCTATTGTTACCTTCTTGTTTTCATCTTATCACTTCACAATTGCCACAATTTTTTTGAGGAAATGCTACCCAGTTTTCTGGATTTAGAGTGAAATCAAGTGACTGCACAGTATTTACATAACATAATCCACAATGATAAAAAAAGAATAATGAAAGATTGTTAAGGTAGCATAAGATACTGTATATTGACATATATCTGCTTTTCAGCAAAGTTATGTACTTAAGGAATAATCCCAAGAGACTGACTAGCACACTAATATTTTCCCTCCTGGTCAATTAGTATCAACTCAGCTACTTTTGTACCTATCTCTGGGGGCAATCACTGCTGTGGTGTTTTAGTCATAGTACTTACTGCTTTAAAGATTTTCACACAGGATTAAATGTTATACATGCCATACTGAATTGTTCAATTACCCTATTATCTTAAGTCATATGTTGGATATACATGTAGATGCACTGAAAGCTCATTTTGCTAAACATAGAACTACTGTTAGTTTGTTATTGATTATTTGAAGGCTTCTTGATTGATTGTTTTCTCTTGACCCAGTCGTGAAACATAATTACCTTGTCACCATCAGATGTGTTATTAGGGTTTGCCTTTATAACACATCAGTGAATTTGTTCTACTATGAATGTTGAAGAATGCTAGAGGATCAAAACAAAAGAAAAATCCATATTCAATAGTAGCATTATTCCTACTAGCCAACAGAATAATAAATTGAGATAATATTTATATATATATATTGACCCAACAATAATACCCAGGAGAGATCCGTTAGACAAGAAGAAAATAATTTTCATTCCCATGAGCAAAGATAAAGGTAGTTCATTCAAAATCAAACTTAAAGGTTCTACTTATATTACAGAAATTAAAAGCACACTTTATTTAATATTATACATGACTGAATGAGATGTGCATTTGAAAGTAATGGGAATGAATGGAAATGGGAAAAAGAATGCTCAAGTTCTGTGATTTTTAGAAAGAAGACATTATGTGGTTATACTTTTAAGGGGCATTAAACCTCTGAAAATAATATTTATATTTGATCATAAAAATGTTAGAGTGTATAACTGAACTACCTTTTTGACCTTTCTTCTAACTTCCTGCAACAACTGTCATAAATGTCATGACGCATTACTTTTTTATGGGTGGAATATGATCAGCTCTCATTGGATGTTCACTATACTAGCATACTATTATTGCTGGTGCTACTAGTTTACATTGCCAGAGTTTTACCCATGATATGCGGATTTATGATTTTGAATCCTATATTCTATATAATGTACATACTTATGAACTGCAATCTTTTGTGCATATATACTGTTTAACATTTGTCTGTGTGGTTACCAAACTTTTTTTTATCAAAACATTAAACCATAAATTGTTAACTTCAGTCTTGAAATTCAAATACTGACTTTTATAAAAGCTTTTCCCAAGCACCACTGAGCAAAAGGAACTCTTGCTCACCTTTTCCACTGCATATAACTCCATCAGAGGTCTCACAAAGCTCCTTGCTCTGGGCATCGCTCATATCACAAGACCTGGGGAACTGGCACAGCTTCCCAAACCAACCCTCCTCACAGATGCAGCGTCCACATGAACAGTAACCGTGACCTGGCGGTGGAGGGCAGAAGGGCCTTCATTTAAAAGGAGACAGAATATGGACCATGGCCATGAGAAAACACTGCAAATAAAAGAAAAATAAAAAAGGTAAAGTATTCACTGGTAGCAAGTCAAGAGAAATGCCACAGGAGAGTAAAAAGACAGCAATAAAGAACATAAATACTGAAAGTTGACAGTGCAGACATCGAACCTTGACACTAATAGGCAGTACAAGGAGGCAGAGCTACAGGAAGATGAGAGAGGCGCAGCAAGCTTATTGTATTTCCCCTGGGGACATGAAAGGAACTGTCATCACTGGTCTTGTCCTGTCCTTAATGAATCTCCAGTGTTTCAGAGAGAGATGAAAAACAAGAAATGGCAATGGCAGACAAAAACACACAAATATTTTCATACACACATAAAACCACGGAGATAAAGGATAATTGTTTAAAGGAGACAACTGAATCCTTGGATGTTTAAATAGCTGTTAGCATCAGTGTGGTTCTGACAACCACTATAACAATTATGTCTCCCACCTCCAACAGAAGTCGTGCATCACTCACACCATGTTTATGTTTAAATAAATGCCATGCAGAGACAGTTGCATCAATTACTGGTTCCTTTGTGTTCACATCTGGTAACAGATGCCAGGTGGTAATGAGCAAAATATTTTTCCAGTACGCTTACCTTGCTCCAAATTGTTTAATGTAGGGGTACAGAGTGATCCAATCGACACCTATTTGATCCAAATTTTCTTTTTTTTTTTAAAACTAAAATCCTACAGAAATGGAACCATTAAGAAAAGAGCTGCTCTTAAGAGCTGTTAAACGGCAATGGCAAATAAACAAAAAATAAATAAATAAGGGCAAAGGCAGACAAAACACACAAAAAAACAGGGACATGCAATTGGTTAAAGGAAGCAACTGAGTCTTTGGATGTCTAAATAGCTGTTTGCATCAGTCAATCAAACAAACAGTTGATTCTTTTCTTTTTTTTTGAGATTCAACACCACAAAAGTTAAACAATTAAGACTCATATGCATATATAAACAAACACAACAGAACCTAGTTACATGATCAGTTTAGCTAATCTGAAGATATTTTCAAGGCATAGATTTAAAGAATTTTCCAAAACCAGCACATTTTACCCAATATGAATTTATTTTAATCAGTTCTACAACCCGAATTCCAGAAAAGTTGGGACATATTTTAAATTTGAACAAAATGAAAACCAAAGGACTTCAAAATCACATGAGCCAATATTTTATTCACAGAACATAGATAACATGACAAATGTTTAAATTGAGAAATTTTATAATTTTATGCACAAAATGAGCTCATTTCAAATTTGATGCCTACTAGAGGTCTCAAAATAGTTGGGACAGGGGCATGTTTACCCTGGTGTAGCATCTCCTCTTCTTTTCAAAACAGTCTGAAGACGTCTGGGCATCGAGGTTATGAGTTCCTGGAGTTTTGGTGTTGGAATTTTTGGACTTTCTTGCTTTTTCAGTCATTTGTTGCCCTCATGCCAACTTTTTTGGGACCTGTAGCAGGCATCAAATTTGAAATGAGCTCATTCAGTGGATGAAGGTGTACAATTTCCCAGTTTAAACATTTGTCATGTTATCTATGTTCTGTTGTGAATAAAATATTGGCTCATGTGATTTGGAAGTCCTTTGGTTTTCATTTTGTTCAAATTTAAAGAACATCCCAACTTTTCCGGAATTCGGGTTGTATACTTTTTTCGGTATTTGTTGCAGAAATAGCTTTTTACTATAAAAATAGATATTATTTGATAAATAAACAGAATAAACTGTATCACTGATTTTTTTAAAAATGCTTTAACATATTTATTATTCAGTTTCTAACCAATGTCCGTGCATTACAGACAGAACAACTTTCCTTTGTGCATTTTATAATTTTTCCTGAGTTTTTGTGCAGATACAGTTTTTGTTAATTAGTGTCCAGAAACTGAACAGTTCATTTCTACTTACTCTGAAGCTGAAGCTTCTCTGAGCAAATGGGTGAAAAAGAAATAAAAGGTTCATTAAATTTAAGTGTGCAGTTCAAGGACAGTTTAGCTTAAAATTAATGTCAAGCAATCAAAAAAAGGGATGCTGAGTTGTGTTAATAATGTGTATGTCTACCGGTTGTGTTGGTGGGAAGTAAGAAATTAAAGCAAGCTAGCTTTTGTCTTTGAGTGGAGTGGAAGCCATGCATGACTGGCTCAGTCAGACAGCTTGGGAGAGTAGTTAATTGCTTTAAAGGAGCAGAAACCTAGCCCTCATTCAATTAGTTTGCGCCTGCCTTTCACAAAACTCAAACAAGTCCAGCTGCCTTCACTTAGCACTTAGATATGCTTTTAATGGAGCATGCATTGTACTTTATCATTTTGTTAACTTGGTATTAAACCCAGCAGATCTGTCCTACTTACAAAAAGAGTCTGACAAAGGTTTAGAGTTCAGTGCCACAAAAAAACCCCCAAAAAACCCAAAATGGACCTGTGTGAGTAATGTGAGGAAGAGAAGAAACTAGTAAGGGAGAGCAGAAGCTCTAAGCTGCCTTCTGTGTAAAAGCTGTTGCCACACAGCAAGAAACTCTTTTGAGTCTAATCTATTTTAAACTGAACAATGAGAACAAGGTTTATCCTGCTTCCAACAGGGTGGGTGTTTGTATATAGAAAATACCAACAATGGAGATACCAGATATCGGATGTAATCACAGACTGACAAGACTCCTATTATAAATTCCCCCATCTAAAATTTAAAGTCTCAAATTGTGAAAATTAGCCCTCAGCACCCTACCGTCTAATCCACAGTCTAATTTCAAGATTGGAAACGTCATGTGACCACACCGTGTTTACCAGGCATTTGCACTTAGCTGGTCAGTGATCTGTGGTAAATAGTTCACTTGAATTAGACTGGTAAAGCAGTCACAGAGGTTAATTAATACAAATAATGGAAAACAAACTCTGTTGTTTATTGGTGTTTCTTTGATATGTTGGTAATTATTTCACAAGGAAATGGATTTTGATATCTGGTATCTGGTATTAATACATTTATTAACCCACCAGTTTATCTATGATCTGTTGATGTGAAACCTACTATCAACTTGGCTATCATGGAATTTGTCTTGTTTTTACTAATACTGCCTAATATCAACCATAAATATGTTTGGTAAAGTATTGCTGCAGTGCACTACTAGTATGATACTCATAACTGTGAAACACTGTACACTTCTGTCTCTCAGAATTTAGTACTGCATGTGGTCAGGGGCTTGACAAGTTGCAAATGGGATAGTTGGCATGACATTTACGGTTGCAGTGGTCATTGCAATGGTCATTTTGAAGTGCACAAAACAGCATGTCTGATTCAAGAAAACAGGGTGAATGAAAATTCTTGCACTACCAAAGTAAGTGCATAGTGTACATAGTGCACAACAGACAGAAGCATCCAAATTGAGACACAGTGCGGGTATCTAGCAGCATCCTTGGAATGTAGAAACTTTCACTGTAGATATATTGACATGCCATAATATGAAAAGCAAAACTGAAATTAATAAGACTAACAATGGTTTCAATAAACATAGGTAAAATCTGGGTGGATAAACCTGGTAACTGTTGCGTGCCTTTGTGGGGCATGTAGTCGTCATAATACCCACTTGATACCCACGGCCTGAAATCTGGCTAAACATGAATGTGGGAGTTAACATAATGACCAGCTTCAGACTTTAACTACTGTTCATGTCAATCCAAACATCAAAGTAATAATTATGTATGTAAAATTCAGACAATTTAAAAGTTCAGTACTCATACTCTGCACTTAATAATACAAAATTAAAATAAAGCAATTCAATGCCTTAAGCCTAAGAGCCTAGGATGTTCTTTTCAAACTTCCACCTAACAAAGAATCTCAAAATTCAGTCACGGATAGCTCCAGTGAGATGAAAATAAACAACCTTGGTTTGGAAGAGAAATAAAGCACAATTATGTTATAGCCACTTCAACCATCAAGTACAAGGTGGACTCTACACTAAAGGTCCTGTGTGAAAATTGTCAATGGATTCTGTGCTATCTTAATGCACAGTATTTTTAGTCATCACATAACTGACTCAGCATATATATATATGGACAAGAAGAAAGAGGACACTGGTCTAAATTGTAGTGTATAAAGTGAACATTTGGTCTCCTCGTTCTTTGTTTTTGGATAACCCTCATGAGCCAAGTAAGGACTGAGTTGACTGACAAGCCTGTTAACACAGAAGGACTGAATTATATACACTTGTCTCTTCTCTGTTGTCTGCAGTGAGGTCCAAACATTCAGCAGCACTGACAGCACTGTACCATGACTTGAGAAGTTTCTTACAAACCTCCTCAAAATAAAGCTCCTTTCTGTTTGATCCCCACTTGTCACTCTGGCTGCCTTGTTTAGAGTGCCTTTCAGCTTCTCAAAATACCCAGTAACTTCTACAGGCCTTTGAATATACAGACATAATTGGGGTCCTAATGTGTGTACTGTATGCTTATGTTTGTCTGCATGTGCAGCAGCACTGGTGTTTGGTGCTCAGATAGGCTCTCCCTAGAAGCCTCATGAAGGATTGTCCCTGGACAGCTGAGCAGACAATGAGTGGCAGTAATCCACAAAAATACTGCAGAAATTTACCGTCAGATGCTGCACTGCACCACTAATACAATATGGACAGCTCACTAGAACATTAAAAAAAATCCATGTATATCTGTATGGTAGCAGTTAGACAGATCACATGAATGTCTCAGAAAACACTGCCTGAACAGCGAACTGAGTTTAACTAAGTCCCTCCCCTGCTCCTCACTGTTGTTAGAGAGATATTAAAAGCTGAACTCTGTTTAGTCCTTGGAAAACTGTGTATGTGTCCAGCACTTTCATTATAGCAAAAGACAAAAAAAAGCAGATCTCTGAGTGGTGCATGTATCCAAAAGACACTCTAAGTCCTGTAGACTCAAATTAATAAGGAGGCATTGTAGTAATCATTGATATGACTCATGACCTGCACTACAATCATTTTTGTTTTCATCTGCCTTCTACCATTCTCTCTCTCTCTCTCTCTTTTGCAAGCTCTAGCATCTGCAATGGGAAATATCAAATTCAACTGAGCCTCTAATGTTTTAGTGTAAGCTATTCATTACAGCATGCCTAAATGGTTCAAATTAGGAGCACCAACTTCCCAAGTCCTCAAAAAGAAGCTTCAGTGACTGAGAGAAGTTTCTCTTAAATTAGGCTCAAGGGTGTAGAGGGTTATGCCTATGGATATCAATGAGAGCAGATAGGATCACACTGTATTGATCTTCAAATTTACAAATGCTACTGGCATAGTTTCAAAGACCCCTTAGGGCACAACAAAGACTTGTGAGTGAGTGAGTGTGTGTGTGTGTGTGTGTGTGTGTGTGTGTGTGTGTGTGTGTGTGTGTGTGTGTGTCCTCTTCCC
>VUQS01025105.1:6796-18738 GCA_015108495.1 Heterochromis multidens | reverse complement strand
TGTGATTGGAGCCAGACTGGACACGCTGGGGGAGGTGGTGGAAAGATGCACACTAAAGATGTTAGAAGCCATCCTGAACAACTCTGATCACCCACTTTATAACATCTTTATGGAACAAAAAACCATCAGTACTGGAAGACTCCTCTCTCTCCGTTGTAAAACGGAGAGATACAGAAAATCATTCGCACCCACAGCCATCAGGCTTTACAATTCTCACATAAATAGCAGATGAGCTGTCAGACAAATGAATTTCCCTCTGGGATCAATAAAGTTATTCGTATTCGTATTCGTATATCTCTAAAATTAGAAACATCCTGTCGCAGAGTGATGCTAAAAAACTAGTTGCATTTATTTCTTCTAGGCTGGACTATTGTAATTCATTATTATCAGGCTGTCCTAAAAACTCCTGGAAAAGCTTTCAGTTGATCCAAAATGCTGCAGCGAGAGTACTGACAGGGACTAGAAAGAGATCATATTTCTCCCATATTAGCTTCTCTTCATTGGCTCCCTGTTAAATCTAGAACTGAATTTAAAATGATTCTCCTTACATACAAAGTCATGAATAATCAGGCGCCATCATATCTTAAAGATCTCATAGTACCATATCACCCCAATAGAGCACTTCGCTCTCGGACTGCTGGCTTATTTGTGGTTCCTAGGGTATTTAAAAGTAGAATGGGAGGCAGCGCCTTCAGCTTTCAGGCCTGTCTTTTGTGGAACCAGCTCCCAGTTTGGATTCATGAGATAGACACCCTCTCTACTTTTAAGATTAGGCTTAAAACTTTCCTTTTTCATAAATCTTATAGTTAGGGTTGGCTCAGGTGACCCTGAACCCTCTCTTAGTTACATTGCAATAGGCTTAGGCTGCTGGGGGCTTCCCATGATGCACTGAGCATTTCTTCTTCTCTCACCTCTTTTCACTCTCTGTGTTTATACACCACTCTGCATTTAATCATGAGTTGTTTTTTTTTTATCAAACTCTGGCTTTCTTCCACAGTGTGGCCTTTGTCCTGTCTTTCTGCTGATGGTTTTGTTTGTGTGTTGAGTTACTTCTCTGCCTACTTTAGTAATAACGTTCTTACCCTAGTTTTCAGAAGTAGTGTGCTTTTCCAGTCGTGTTGTCCATCATATACAGCTTAGATTTGTTAGCTTGTGACATAGATTGTGACTTTGTGGTGACTTGCAAGTTCTATGTTGTGCATAGCATTGGGAACCATTTATGTTTAACTGTTAAAATCAAATGTTTTTGGCAAATGTTCTTCACTACACAGTTCTGAAATTCCAATCCCTAACTCCCTGAATGATTTCTTTTATTATTTATCCTAACAGTTTTGTTCATTTCAGTAGAAAATGATGGTTAATAGAGGTACTTTCCTAAATATTTAACTGCATTCCAAATTAAATGTTTTTCATGTTCATTATTTTCTGTCCAGCCTGTGTGACTGCAAACTCTCACAGAGAAGCTGTGAAGTTCTGTCCTCAGTTCTCAACTCCCATACTTGTTGTCTGAGGGTGTTGGACCTGAGCCACAATGACCTGCAAGATTCAGGCGTGAAGCTGCTATCTGCTGCACTGGAGAAGACAAAGTGCAAACTGGAAAAACTCAGGTCAACAAATTATGATTAATGATGAATAAAGTACACCTATGTTCCCAAAAAGTTGGGCTTGTGTAAAATGTTAATTTAAATTTTTAAATAATTTAAACGATCAAATACTCTAAAATATGTCCCCTTTTTTGCAGCAGTAAAAACATCCTAAAGGCAATTTTTAGCCTATAATTTAATAATATAAATAGTACAATAAGAGTCAAACTGTAGAAAAATGAAAACATTTGATATATACATAACTAGATCCACCGGTGTCTCAAATCAAGTAAAATGCTGGAAATCTTGAAACTATGAAACTGTACATGTCATGTTTTGTGGGACAGTAGTAACAATGGGAGTTTAAAAAGGTACCTTAACGCTGTTTTAGGAACTACCAAACAGTTCACTTTTAGTCTGCATAGATAAAACAGGATAGGCATTGTGCTTCTTTTTAAAGTGGACCCTGTCTTCCAACAGGGTTTTAAACTGTACAAGTAGATGTTCTGCCTTTAATGCTCAAGGCTTGCTGTACCTTCACCATCACTCAGGTCTGATTTAGACTTCTGCGGGGAATCTTTGTAGAGCCTATGACGTAACCTACATTTGGCCAGTGTTGTTGCCGACATTTATGCTTGTGTGTGGTGCATTATGTGTTAACTTGTGGTCCTGTCCCGATTTTTTTATACACTATGCCAGCTGACAGAAATAAATAAAATGCTGGGACTTTTTTCCCTCCTGGGTCCCCATTCTTTTTTGTGGCCAGTTTTTTTTTAGGGGCAAACATATTTGTCCCTCAAGTTTTTTCACTTCTTTGATGTTTGGGAGTCCTTATATTGATGTTATGATTATTTTTTCTTATATTGAAACGACAATTGTTATTCTCTCACTGATAAACTCAACAGCAGTGATAAAAAAGTAGCCAGAAATACATAGGAGGAATTGACCGTACTGAACAGGGCAATCACAATGTAGTTACATTCCTAGGGAGGTGCGCATCAGGTTATGCTATAGGTTAAGGCGTAGGGTTTCAGAGGGGTTTGTGGTTATGATGTAGCTAAGGCATAGATTTCCCTCTGAAGTATAAATCCCCTGTCAGACGTCAACATTTTCCGATAGTGAGGCAGTGAATGGGAACATCTCTATAGTAGCCCCTAAGACTGACCTTCCACAACTGCCTCTTTCAGAATTGTTCTTTCCCCAGCTCATATCACACCATCTCAGACAAAGCCAGGTGTTACCTTTACAGCTTCCATCATTATCTTCCTGGTCACTGGGGTTCCTGGATATAGATTATCAGTCCTCAGTTCATGGTCTTCCAGGAGAAAGCACATTGTTATGTTACCTTGATTTCCTCATTCATGCCCCACTCTCCTATGAGAGACACTTGTTATGAGATAGTGGACAGGGACACTCCATGTGAGAAAACAGGTGAACAGAGTAGTAATGTTTCCACTTGTAAAATTACAAAGAATTTGTGGATTCTATTATCAATGGAACACAATAGTCCAGACCTGTCATTCACTGAAAACATTTGGAGTATTCCATTCCATTTCCCATTTTATTTTCTGCCACTTATCTGGTTCTAGCTCACAAGGCCAGCAGTCTAGAAAAATAAACCCAGACCTCCCTTTCCCCAGCCACTTCCTCCAGCTTTTCACCAAGGCATTCCCAAGCCAGCCGAGAGACCTTGACCAGTGTGTCTTGGGTTTGCCCTGGGGTCTCTTCCCAGTTGGATATGTCAGAAAAACCTCACCTAGGAGGCATCCAGGATAGGTCATAGTCAAATGTCCAAACCATCTGAACCAGCACCTTTTGATATGGAGGTGTAGCGGCTCTCCTGGAAGGAGTAGTGGTGCTCCTGTAAGCACTTCTGAATGACTGAGCCCAGACACAATTTGGATGAAGGATGAAGCTCATTTCCGCCAATTGTATCCATTCTTTCAGTCACTGCCATAAGAATATAGATCGACCAATCAACAGCTTCACTTTCACACTCAGCTCTCTGTTCACCACAGCAGACTGATACAGCATCTGCAATCTGTCTGTCAATCTCTCTCTTCCTTCTTCCCTCACTTGTGAACAAGACTGAGATACTTGAACTCCACTACTTGGGGCAGCAGCTCACTCTCAACCCAGTGTGGGAACGCTACATTTTTCCAGCTGAGGACCATGGTTTCTAGCTTAGGGGTGCTAATTTTTTATCCCAGCTGCTTCACATTCTGCTGCAAACAGCCCCAATGCAAGTTGGAGGTCATCATTTGATGAAGGCAGTAGAATCACATTATTTGCTAAAAGCAAGGACGAGATCCTGAGACCACTGAACCTAAAGTCCTGATCATTTTGGCTGTGCCAAGAAATTCTGTCCATAAAAAATTATGAACAAAATTGATGACAAACGTCAGACCTGGCCGAGCCCAACACTCACAGCGAAAGAGTCTGACTTATTGCCAGCAATGTGAAACAAGCTCTAACTATGGATTTACAGAGACCAAATAGTCTGCAACAGTGTCCCCAACACCCTGTAATCCCAAAAGAACCCTGTAACAAACAGACCCAGACAGGCAGGTTTGCCGGCACGAGTGTGTTTTTATTGCAACTTGGCGCTGTTACAGTCGGCTGTTCTCTTTACGCGGCTCTTCAGCTGCGCCTCCAGCTCAGCTCCCGCAGCTTGTCAGCTGCCGCGGCTACCAGCTCAGCTCCCACAGCTTTCCCAGCTCCCGGGTCTCCAGCTCAGCTCTCACCACTTCTCAGCTGCCGGATCTCCAGCTCAGCTCCTGCAGCTTTCCAGCTGCCACGACTTCAGCTCACCTCCCGCAGCTTTCCAGCTCCCGGGTCTCCAGCTCAGCTCTCGCCGCCTTCCAGCCGCCGGATCTCCAGCTCAGCCCCCACAGCTTGTCAGCTGTATGTAGCTGACACCTTGGCTCACGTGATGACTCACATGATCAATAGTGGGTTAATGACCACTTTTCAAGAGACAGCCCCCACCAGGGTTTAAATACCTGGGACTCTCCACCTATTGGTTTAGAACTGAAGAAGCCTTTTGGATGAAAGGTGAAACGTCTTCAAACAACTTAAAGAAGTCCAGTCACCTTCTTTCAAGCTCTTAAGGACTGCCATGACCTGGATGACTGAGAACCTACACAGACATATATGGGTAGGAAACGGCTTACCCCTTCTAAGTCGCCTGACAGTTTGCTAGAATAACTTTGAGGTGAACAGAAAGCCTTGCTCCCTGGCCTCAACAAACTCCTCCCACACCTGAATTTTTGATTCAGCTACTATCAGAGCTGGACTCTATTTGGCCTGCCAGTACCTGTGAGATGCCTCTGGAATCCCACAAGCTGACCAAGCTCGCTAGGACTCTATCTTTAGCTTGATAACCTTGACCTCCACCAACCACCTTGAAGCCACTCTGTACAGCTGCCTCAGCAATGGAGGCATGGAACATGGTCCATTCAGTCTAATGTTCCAAGCCTCCCAGGGAATGCTGTCAACGATCTGCCAGAGGTGGAAATTTAAGCTCTCACGGACATGCTAGATGCTCCCAGCACACCCTCATTATATTTTTGGCCTATCTAAAATCTTTCCCCTTCCACTTTATCCAACAAACCAACAGGAGGTGATCAGTTGAAATCCCTGCTCCTCTCTTCACCCTGAGTGTCCAATGCATACATATAGCTTCAGATCTGATATGAAAAAAAATTTAAAAGATCTAATATAATAAAAAAATCAATCACCAAACTGTGGCCTAGGGTGTCCTGCTGTCATGTGCACTTATGAAAAAGTCTAATGCTCAAACTAACAACTGTTATGGACAAACTGTGATTAGTGCAGAAGCCCAGTAACAGAAAAAGATTTAAATTGGGCAGAGTGTTCCTCCCAGTTCCATCCCTCCAGTTCTCACTGTCATTGCCCATGTGAGCACTTAAGGCAACCAGTAGGGCAACAGTGTCCCCAGCTAGCCTGCCTTCCACCACCCCACCCAGGGACTTTAAAGGCGCTCGGTAATTTGAGCTGATGTTCAGCAAGTAAGCACTAACAATTGTCTGGACCCATTCCCCAACCTGAAGGTGCAGGGAAACAGCTCCCTCATCCACTGGAGAAAACCGCGGTATACAGGCTCTCTAGACTTCTCAATCCAGAGTGGAATGAAGTCCAGCCCTTCTCCAGGAGACTGGTTCCAGAACCCAAGCTGTGCATTGAAGTGATTGTGGCTATATCTAGCTAGTATCTCTCAACCTCACGCACAAGTTCAGGCTCTTTCCCCACCATAAAGATGACATTCCATGTTCCTAAACCCACTTTGAGCAGCCAGGGAAGGGACTGCCAAGGCCTCTGCTTTTGACAACCTCCTGATCTGAAAAGCACCGGTCCACTAGGGTTCCTCCCATGGGTGGTGGGTCCAAAGGGGGATGGGCCCACATAGCTTGGGTAGGCCCCACCGGACCATGGGTTAAGGCTTGGCCACCAGATGCTCTCAAATAAGCCCCTCCCCCAGGCCTGGCTCCAGGGTGGGGCCTCAGTATCCCAGGTCCTTGCAAGGTTTCTGGACACCTTGATTCCATCATAAGGTTCTTTTGAATCACTTTTGGTCTGGCCCCTTACCCATGACCAATTTGTTTTAGGTGACCCTATCTGGGGTAAACTGCACCCAACAACATACCCCATGGGATCACAAGGGCATGCAGACCCCTCCACCACTCCAAGCTTGCAGTGCATGGAGGGTATTTTTTGGAGCATTATAAAATATGACAAAGAAGGCCCCAATCTGTTGAGAAGCTGAAATCCTGTATCTCATTCTTTTTTGTTTGTCTGTTTTTTGGTGAAAGTACAGCGATTGGTCACTGTAGTTCCCAAAAAGCTTACACAGTGTTGTTTAAATGAAAATAAATAATCAACACAGTAGGAAACTTTTCAGAAAAACAACACAATTTCTCAGTAGAAACATTTGTTGTCTCTGGACTGTGTTCATTGAAGTGCAGGTTTCAAATGATTTGAAAAATAACTGAATTATTTGCAATAAATTTGTCCCAACCTTTCTTTTCTTTTCTTTTTTTGGAAATGGTGTTATTATGGGTTAACTTCTATGCCATGATTACACTGAAAGACAATAATTTAACTGCCTTTTCTTGTCAAAACCTGAACACCATAGTGGGTTGACTTTAAAACGTGAAAATCTGACCTCTTCCCCAGTAATTTTGCTTTTTACTATACAATGACCTTTAAGATGATCAGTGTTGTCTGTTGTTTTTATGTCTGCAGGCTGTCAGGGTGTATGATTACAGACGAAGGCTGTGTTTCTCTGGCCTCAGCTCTGAGCTCCAACCCCTCCTATCTAAGAGAGCTGGATCTCAGCTACAATCATCCAGGGGACTCAGGAGTGAAGCTGCTGTCTGCTGGACTTGATGATCCACACTGGAGAATGGACACTCTCAGGTATGGAGACCCCTACTGCAAGCTTAAGACCAAGTACAATAATTAATCTCTTGGCTCATCAGCTTTATCCCTCTGTAGTTACTGCAGCTCTGCACATTACCCTTGTACCGGAAAATCAGTACCAGTACACTTATTCTCCATTCCTCAGGCATCCTCTCACTCTCCAAGATTGTGTTAAATAATCTGGTTAAAAAAGTTCACTGCCCTCTCTCCTACACATCTCCATACCTCCACAAGTATGTCATCTCGACCAACTGCCTTTCCACTCTTCATCCTCTTCATAGCTGCCCTCACGTCCTCCTTATTAATCCTCTGCACTTCTTGATTTGCTTTCCTCCATCCGTTCTTTTTTCTCTCTCATTTTCTTTATTCATGAGCTCCTCACAGTACTCCTTGCACTTTCTCAACACACTCTCTTCACTCATTAGTACATTTCCGCTCTGTTCTTAATCACCTTAAGATGCTGCACACCCTTTCCAGCTTGGTATCTCTTTCTAGTCAATCGAAACAAGTCCTTTTCTCCTTCCTAAGTGTCCAGCCTGACATACAACTCACTATAAGCCTTTTCTTTTGCCTTTGCCACCTCTCTCTTTGTTGTATGCCTAGCCTCCCAGTACTCCTGTCTACTTTCTTCATCTCCTTGACTATCCCACTTTTTCTTTGCCAAGGTCTGCCAAGGTTTGAAAACTTTTCTGTACTCCCTCCACCACCAAGCCTCCTTGTCTTCTTTCCTCTGTCCAGAGGACACACCAAACACTTTCTTGGTAGTTTGCCTCACCACTTCAGTCTACATGAAATTGAGATTAAAAAAAGAAGTGTTTATCAAGAGTGAATATTAGACAAGCCTTTTATCATGTAGTGAAGCAGATCTGTATTTTAATCATATTAAAGTTTGTGTTACCTAAACAAGTAAATTTAGATACAAATCACAGTATTTAAAAATTAATATCTTTGAATGTTTACATTTTATTCATTCATTAATACATGCATGTATTTTAATATATAAATATATTAAACATTTAAGTTGATTATACCTCAGACACAGAAGATCTGTGCAGTGTAGCGCAAATATATCACACATGAATTGAGACCTTTTGTGAAAATGCTCCTGCTGTGTCTGTCAGTCACCACAGGGTTTCACCAAATTCATCAGGACTGAAATCATACATATTATAAATTCTAAAAGGAAAACGCTGGTCTGACCCCCCTCCTCCTTTCAGGTTGGAACCTGCTGGAGTCCGATGGTTGAGACCAGGTCTGAGGAAGTGTAAGTGTGTTTTTAATGTGATTCATGAAAACAAAGCAGCACATAAACAATCAATGAACAGATGATGGATCAATAACTGCAGCTGGATTGTGTTTGTTCTCTCCATCAGATTCCTGTCAACTCACAATCGACACAAACACAGTAAACAGGAAACTCAAACTGTCTGACAACAACAGGAAGGTGACATTTGAGGGGTATCAGTCATATCCTGATCATCCAGACAGATTTGACAGGTGTCCTCAGCTGCTGTGTAGAAATGGTCTGATTGGTCGCTGTTACTGGGAGGTTGAGTGGAGAGGAGAGGTTCAGCTAGCAGTGAGTTACAGGGGAATCAGAAGGAGAGGAGATGGGCTTGATTGCAGGTTTGGGGAGAATGATCACTCCTGGAGTCTCTTCTGCTATGACGATCGTTTCTCTGCCTGGCACAACAACAGACATGCACTCCTCCCTTCTTTGTCTTCCACTTCCTCACCCTCCATCTCTAACAGAGTAGCAGTGTATGTGGACTGTCCTGCTGGCACTCTGTCCTTCTACAGAGTCTCCTCTGACGCCCTGATCCACCTCCACACCTTCAACACCACATTCACTGAAACTCTTTATGCTGGATTCGGGTGCTTTAATCGTTCCTCTGTGACTCTGTGTGATCTTTAGAAGAATCTTCTCTGGTGACAAAATACACATGTTGAAATTGATTTTTTTTTTCAGTTGATCTTATAGAACTGTTAAAGTTGAGTAAAATCAAGTCAAATGATCTGCAAGTCAATGATTTTATTCACTCAATAAACATAATGTTAATACCCCCTCATGGGATGAAGACTACCTGGTACAGGAGCTCCACAGGGGACTGTGACATTTCTGTTCACCTTGTACACCTCAGACTGTCGATACAACACCGGGTCATGCCACCTACAGAAATCCTCTGAGGATTCTGCGATGGTTGCATGTAATAATGACGGGCAGGAGGAGGAGCACAAAGCACTAAAGAATGATTTTGTACAGCTGTCTGGGAGAAATGAAACTGAGATGCTTAAATGTGTGCAGCAAAATGTTGAAAATGTTCAACAATCAGTCAGTTGTGGCAAGTGCAGTGTACTTTGCTGTGATCGCTGGGGGAGCAGCATCGGAGCTGGTGACACCAACAGACTGAATAAACCGATTAGGAAGGGTGGCTCTGGGTTTGGCTGCAAACTGGACACTTTTGAGGCTGGATAACAAACTGTTATCCATCATGGATAATTCTGACCACCCTCTGCACCACTTATTGGACAGGCAACACATGGACCAATGCAAGAAATCTGTCATACCACATGCAATAATTCCTTATAATACAATATCAAAAGTTATCTGCCAGATATTATTATTATTATTATTATTATTATTATTATTTTAACTGCTTATAAAAAAGGTTTAAAAAAGCTTTTTTACAAAGTATATCTTATCTTATTTTATCTTGTTTCCTCATTTTTAATTTCTCCTAGCCATCTGGGATTAGCTGGACTGATAAGTAAAAAATAAAAAAAAAACAACTAAGATCCGTCTTTGAACAGGATGTCTTTACTATGTCCTTATATGGGGACAATGGCATTATTTTGCAATGTAACACAATAAAGTTAACACTGCAGAGCAATTAACCTAACCCCACTAAGTGCATGTCTTTGGACTGTGGGAGGAAGCCAGAGTACCAGGAGAGAACCCACGCAGACATGTGCCACCGTGCTGCCCATGAAGTATAAGGTGCAGAGAAATGTAATATGAATCGCAGGTTCTCGCGATTGTAAATAATTAAAAATAAACTTTGAAACAATTTTAATCACAGGAAGATATCTGTGGTGGTATCTTTTCTAAACCTATAAATAAGCAATTAATGAGCTGTAGAAACTGTAACTTAAAGTGGACATGAAACATGTATAAATGCTCATTTCCACCATGGAGCCCTGCTCTCAAAAACTCTCATAGATTTAACTCTGTCTGTAAAGCTGGATTTAAGAAATAAGTGTTTGAAGTTATAGTTTTTAAAGTATGTTTAGTGCCATCTTGTGCCAGTACTTTCTGTACTGGCACAAGATGGCCAGATGGGGGTCACTTTTGTGCTGCCCCTGGCTGCAACAATGAGTTAAAATATGTTAAAAAAATTAAGGATATACTGACCACTTTCGCTCTGTGTCTCTAAAACACTCAATGGTTCTTCATTGTTGTCTAGCTGCACCGAAAAGGGAAAATGCAGCTATTAGCTGTAATGCTGGGGTTTATAAATGAGGACTATGTGGAGGACAGCCTGTTTGAGTCAGGTGCACAGGTGGTTCACCGGACCCACAAGCTGAAGTCGATGCTGTCTCCTCTGTGTTTGATTTTTCTTCATTGGCTCGGGTGTACAGACCCAGTGGCGCAATCAGCAGATGTCCACAAGATGCAATCAGCTCTGTTTTATGCAATAAAATAGTCTAATTTCCCAAGCACATCCGAACAGTTTACAATATAGCAGGTACTACATTCATATCACACCACAAACATAACTATGTTTCTTACAGAAGCATGATTGGGAATCCTGACATCCATCAATCAGTATGTCCGAGGAAAAAGAAAACAAAATAAATCTCCATGTTACAGTTTCCTTCACTTACATTTGGGCCTCTCTTTTCCTCATTTCTAGTATGAAGTAATCCACTCGGTGAGATAATGTGAGATAAGAATTTCTAAACCAAAACAAGGAAATAAGGTTTCCAAAAAGTGTGGCATCTCTTCCTCAGAGGCACCTGTTTTCTTTGGTCCGTCACACACATCAATCTATTATCCTTAGGGACATGCTGATGGATGTTGGGATCCCCAGTCGTACTTTGGTGCATTCATTCTGACACTAATAAATTTATTAATCACTAATCCTGTGAAGACACATAAAAGAGTTGCTGTGACTCAGTGCGACCACTGGAGGGAAGTAAAAACTCTTTTACAAAGAACAATCTCACTGCAGACTTAAAGGTTTCTTTTGTTCAGTCACCACTGAAGGACAGTGATCCTGATAGTTTCTCTGTGAGACTCTGTCACTCACACAGTGCACAGTACAGTGAGAGGAGTTTAGTTATGGTTATAAGTCAGACAGAAACAAATTTTAACTTAACCAAGAAGCAGCCTCTGCTATTTGGACATCCAGATTTTTGGTGTGTTTCCATGTTCATTATTTAAATTTATAAACCACAAAGATGTGAAATTAGAGCTTTAATAGTCCCACTGTTTGGATAGATAATATCTCATACGTATACTTAAGTTTTGTATTACATATTTTAGGTTCACCCCCACACACGCACACACATATACATATATACAAGTGCAGAAAATTACTAAGTTTAATTGAAATAATATTTTGTGCTCTACAATTTCATCCAGAAAAAGTAATTTATGTTTCTTGTGCTGTGATGGTTGGATTAAAAGTTACGGAGCATTGCAGGTTTTTAAACCGAGACTGAAATAGTCCAAAAACAGCTGCTTCAGTACAAACTTTGTGCCAGTAATTGATTTAATTTAGCTGGTAAAATCTTGTCAGTCATTAACACAGAGGAAGTGAATAATAAAAAAGAGTAACTGATGTATTAGGTCAGATGAGGTCAATTCAGCTCTGAGTGGGTGGAGGGCTCAGAGGAAAAAAAGGTTTGCAGAAA
>VUQS01025100.1:0-16256 GCA_015108495.1 Heterochromis multidens | reverse complement strand
GTAAAACACACAAGACTGCACTCATGGTATACTTTCTGAGTCTTCACCAATATCTCCAGCTCATCACTTTTGTTGGGCAGAGAGTTGACATTTCCCATGATGACTGTTGGCAGTCTCCACTTCCAAGCCTTCACCTTTGCACCAGCAAGGCAACCACAAAAACACCTCTTTATCTCAGCTGGAATAGGGTGTTATCATCCATATTTGCTCTGTTTCAATGAAAAAAGGTAAACTTCCTTGTGTACCTTCAACTCACAGGTACCTTCCTGTGAGTTGAAGGTAAACTCACTGGAACGTTGCAATTAGTCGAACCAGAAAATTCAAGTTGCCAAGTTGAGAAAAGTCAAGTTAAAAGACAAAAGTTGAGAAATTATAAAAAATGTATTGAATCAAGTTCACCTGATATTTTGAGTTTTCCTGAGCTGTTCTTTTTTTATAGTGTGGAAAGTGCATGGTATACATGGGTAATAGTGCTTTTATCCAGAATAGAACAGATATCCATTGCTGCAGCTGTACTGTGTATTGCCACAAGAACACGTTTGCACAAAAACAATTATTTTAATTCAATTCAATTCAATTTTATTTATATACAACAACAATTGCCTCAAGGCACTTTATATTGTAAGGTACCCTGCAATAATACAGAGAAAACCCCAACAATCAGACGACCCCCTATGAGCAAGCACTTGGAGACAGTGGGAAGGAAAAACTCAATTTTAACAGGAAGAAACCTCAGGGAGGGGCAGCCATCTGCCGCGACTGGTTGGGGGTGAGGGGAGGAAGAAAGTACAAAAATCACACTGTGGAAGAGAGCCAGAGATTAATAATAACTCGTGATTAAATACAGAGTGGTGTATAAACACATGGTGAGTGAAAAGAGGTGAGAGGAGGAGAAACGCTCAGTGCATGATGGGAAGCCCCCAGCAGCCTAAGCCTATTGCATTTTATTGAAGTGGCTCTTCATAAAAAGTTCAGATCATAGAAAAGCTAGTCAGTAAAACTGTTCTACTGCTTTCAGTTGTCTGCTCGTTTACCTTCAAGTGTAGGATGAAAGGCAGTAGGTGTCTTTTGGTAATGAAAACACTGTAGCAAGTGGTCTTGTCTTGCTTTTCTTAAATCTCGTGAGAGGATGTCTGCTATTTAACTCATCTAACAGTCACCTCTTTCAAGTCCAGTTCTTTAAAGGCAAGTAATATCTCTCATCACTATTGTAATAATTGTAATAATCTAAATAAATCTGCTGTTTTTAGTAATGTGTTTAAACCCTTTTTACTTTTAGCTAACAACTTCACCCCTGTTATTCCATTGGCTCTTAATCTATGAAATTCCTTTACACCATTACTATTTCAGGGGACGCCACTTTTCACAAATGTTTCCTGTATTTTTAAAATGCCAAAATATTCTGTTTGACGTGTAAACAGAGACATTTTTTTTTATGCCATGTTTATGCACAAGTTTTGATTTGTTTGTTGCTTGTACACAGTTTGACAGTGGGCTCATGGCAGGATCATAACAAATTACATCACTGAATTTCTTGCAGAAGTCGTTTATCAGCTTGTGTTTTCAGGAATCAATGCTTTCTGGCATTAAAAAAAAAGTCTAAGGGCTGTGTTTTAAAGAAACTGAAAGCTCTGACTGAGTGTAACTAAATGTGTGGATGGCATAAATCAGAATTTAATGTAGTTTAACCACAGTCTCAAATCAGCGGAGTGTCAAGGTGTGGTTTTAGGGCGTGAAGTGCACTTTCTAGACAGCTTAATCAGAAAACCACCAAAAACGGGCGCTGATTGGATGTCAACATAGAGCCTTGTGGCTGGTGGGATTATGTCAGAGACAGAGAGTGCAGACACACACATAGAAGGGATTGAGCTGGGTGGGACACAGTCATATAGATACACATACACACACACACACACACACACACACACACAAATACTCATAGAGTAGACTACCATGTTAGGCTCCCGTCCTCACTCCTCCCTGACATAAAGAGTGTTACTCAAAGGAGTTTAGGTCCAATTGGTACCATGTGTCGTTGCTCTTAAATTTGTCGCAACCTTCTGTGTGTGATTTCCTTACGTCTCTCTGGAGGGCTGTATGTTAGGCTGTGATTTTCTCAAATTTAGGACAATTGAGAAGATCTTCCTTGCCCTCCTCCCCGAATATGCAATCAGTCATCATGAAGAAATGTTTTGGGAGGGCAGAAGTCAAGCAGTGACTGTCTCATTAAAAATCAAAATTTGACTGTTAGCTTCAAATAGACACATTGCAAAAAGACAAACATATTTGCAGAGAAGGTCGACTGTGCTCAAGTCTAAAGCGGGATTTATGGTCGAGCAGAGGTAGCGCATTCGCTCCACTCTAGGGACTGCCCGTCTGCCTGCAGAGAGCTCTGTTGCCAGATAGAGGCAGTGTACAAAGTATGTGCTACAACCGGTCTGTGGGCCATTCTTGCTTGTGCTGTTGTTGGTCTGGCGACCAGCTGCAGGGAAGAATGAAGTTTTAACATACAAAGAGCTGATGTGAAATCGAATGTTAAAAACAATGAAAAGTGTCCACTGCAGCCACTGTCTGTGCTTTTCATACTGTATTTTTTTATCTTTGAAGTTGTTTTTTTGGTGGTTCTCCCATTCCCGGTGAACTCCGCTGCCACTCCCTGCTCTATTCCGGCCCACTTGTCAACCAATCAACATTGAGCAGACGCATACGTCATCCGCTTCCAGTGACGCGCAGTCAGGATCTTGGAGAACTGCACAGGAGCCGACTGGGGTCGGTGAAAACCCCTCTCCCCCCTCTGTCCGACTGGAATCGTGTACGTGGATGGACAAATTTGCGAGACCATAAAACCAGCTTAGGTTTTAGCATTTTCAGACTACTACTTTGATCTTAGAGAAAAGGTTGGCCTTGTCAGATTATTGTTTTAGCACATTTTCCAGTAAAAAACCCCCAAAACTTTAAGAGATCATAAGTGTGTGCAGGTTAATGCTTTTAGAACCATTATATAACAATGGTTTACACCAGGAATGTCAAACTCATTTTACATTGTGGACCACATACAGCCTACTTTGATCTTAAGTTGGCCAGACCAATGAAAGTCCCCTTTCTGTCAATGTAAAGAAGTTTGACTACACATTTAATCCATGAAATATCTTAATATAAGAAAAATAATTTCAACATTATGTCTCAGTTTTTCTACCTAATAAGGAAATTCTGCTGTATTAAAGAAAGAAAACTGTCAGCACGACTCTTTGGGCTTAAATGGTAAGAAATAAATGTGTAAAATTACATAAAAATTTCTGTTAACTCATTATAAATTATAAAGCAGAAGGTTTTGATTAATTTGCAGAAAATAGCCTTTATTTAAAATTGTGGACCCATTGTAAAAAACATAAATTTCAATAGCAGATAGTAAAAAAAAAAAAAAACAGATTTTTTTTCTGTCATTTAATTGTTTATCTATTACTTAGTTACTTTGGTGTAGTATGAATGGCCATAGGGGAGGCTTTTATCATTAGGAAAATCCTTAAAACTTGTGAAAATACAGTTAAAAGTCCAAAATTTATGCCCTCCTTCACATTTTCCAAAGCCATCCAGTGGGCCAGATTGGAGTCCATGCTGAGCTGATTCTGGCCCCCGGGCCTTATGTTTGACACCCCTGGTTTACACAGTGGAGGTTCTATGCGCAAATTAGGGTTGTAATGGCACTGAAAAGGCGAAGCTGTTAGCTTCAGTATAAGCAAGCATGTAAATCATTTGTCTCTGCTTTCTGAATATGGCCCATATGGGAGTCAAAAACAGCTTGGTCACTAAGGAAAAGATCATGGATTTGGTTAATGTGGTTAAAGACTTTCTGAAATCTGATCGGACATGACTGGTCAATATCAGACTATAAGCAAAAAAGAAATGGAAATCAGAATTTCCACATATTCATAGGCAGATAGCAATTTATAGAGATTATGGCAAAACAGCCTTTTAAACCTCTTAAACTGAAGTGCAACACAATGCAAGTTGCCAGTAACCTTGAAGACTGCTGAGAGTGAAGTATATGTGAAGCAAGTTGGAAAAGTCACAGCAATCCTTTTTTGTAGCATATATCATACCAAACACTGCAAACCTTCTCCTCACTATAAGCCATATACAATACAGACAGTTACTGTATCAAGTGTAATTAAAGCCCAGTAAAAGCTGATCAATAATGACAGATTTATATCTACAAGGAAAAATCACTCCTTGCATCAATTTGTACTCACTAAAGGGCATCTTATTATCAAAGAAATGTTCTTCATCTAAATGTTGTAGTCTCAGTGTGATTCCATTATTTGAGCAAGTGCAAGATTTCATGTAAGACTGATTCGTCTCTGCTGTGCTGCTTTCAGCATCTTTCAGTGACCTTGCAGGAATGGATCCTCACACACATCCACATACACACACTTTAATCTCCAACTTCACGCAGTCAGTTGAGGTGGAGCCGTATTGGTAATGGACAGAAGTAACCCTTGATCCCCAAGAGGAAATCACCTTCCTCATCTCCCTCCTCCAGGCTCAGAGTTTCCACCAACACCATGACGACCTGCTGAGCTAGATGGAACCCTATGGTCAAACATACACCCATTGGTGAGGCCACACAGACTGAGGTAGAGAGAAAGGCTTGATTTTGATGGGGGGGATGGGAATACTCTACCCAACTTGGTGTAGTTTTACCATCAGGCTTTTTTTTTTAAAACCATACCACTGGGTAGAGTAATTTCTACTCACTTGTGTCTCTTTCTTTGCCCCTTTCTTTCTTTTCCTCTTTGTGGATGTCTTTCTTTCAGTCCCCATACTGTTTCCATATCTTGTTTCCTCCTCTTCTCTCCTCTTCTCTGGCCTCCTCCTAAGTCTGGCGTTTTAGCCAATGCTGGGCGTTATTTGAGGTCATGCAGACCTCAGGGCCACAACCTGTGAGAATTATAGTTGACATGTATTCAATCATCATCCCCCCCTCACAGGACAATGAGCAGCATTTACCAACAGCTCCATATGTTTGCAACATGTCAAGCCAAAAAGTGGTAACAGTGTGTGCATGTGTGCCAAGTTTACTGTACTTTGTAACTGGGGGAGCAGAATGCAAATTTTATCATTTGCTCTTCACACATAGAATATTGCTTTTCAAAAAGGAGAGTGACATGTTAAAAATCATAATGTGAAAGAGAGGAGGCGTATGCCAGAAAGAGGCTATAAATGTAAGATTAGACGTATTTGATATGAAGTTAATATGCAACAGCCATTCAAAGGTTCAGTAATATTTAATCCAGTGTTTGAATGGTTCCAAACCCACTACCCTATCTTACCTGAGCACCTTGATTTATGTGCTGATTTCTAAGAGAAGACGATGCTGCAATGTCCTCAAGATGCAGGACCAGCGCCATGTTTTCATTTGTGTAAAATACTGCACCTCCACTGCATTTGGCTCATCTGCTGCTGTAGCTTATTCTGACAAATGTACACAGGGATATTTTCACAATGTTAATTTAGAGTATTTATTTTTTTTTTTTACATGATTTTCTGTAAATGTAGTTAAAAATGACATATTTTTTTCTGTATTTCAGAGTACAGGTTAAATATGGGAAAGGAGAGCTACACAGCTACAGCTCTTTTTTTTTCATGTAGTTATTTACAATCCACTAATGCTATAGAAGCTATGATTAATTACTATCTTGTCACTGTCCTTCAATGTCAAGTTATAGACTGTATTATTCAAATCCCCTGTGCACAGAACAAGTGCTTGGCTTCTATTACTGCAGCGATGGTATAATCCTCAGGGTTTTCAAGACAACATGGAATTAAGGATTCAGATTGATGGATTGCTTTATATATAATTCCAGATGAAATATGTAATTGCAGCCCCCCCCCTTCCTGTTGTCTAATCCATCCATCTTTTCACAGTGCTGATGCCAAAAAAATGTAACGCTTCTTGAACTAACTTTGCACATAATTTCTTACGGATTGTCTGGGTCTATATGAAAAATACTGTGCACAATATCACATATTCCAAACCTCAAAGGATGTTAAAGAGATGCTCTACAAGATGTTTAGCTGTTCAGCTTTTGAGTTCAGCTTTGAGTGCTATTCAGCCTTTGAAAAAAGTGTTATAGTGGTGTTATCTGCATTATTTTAGGCTATCTTATATTATTTAATTTTTTAACAAATAAAATAAAACAAACAAGAAAATAGGGAGTCTCTGAAGAAAGTCATGAAATGTGCATGAAAACTAGAATCTAGTAATTTCCAATTTTCACCTTTCTGTTTTTGTGTTTTTGGGCCGAAGAGCAATAAATTGTTGGACCGCCTTTTAATGCCCAGTACTCAGTGATTTTTCTTTGTTAAACAAACTGTCCAGTCAACATTTCCTCAAGTTTGATCATGCACGTTCTGTTACTTTAATGTTCTTTGAACATGAAATATGAGAATTTATATAAAGAAATGCATTAGAAAGACTACAGCAAAAGTAAAGTAGACTCACTGATTTTATAATCAGTTAATCAGTTATAATCATAATTCATCAATGAACTCTCACATGCTCACTTCCACTTTGAAAGTCACACACCAACACACACTCCTATAACCGAATTACCTGTGAAACAGGAAGTCTGCAGGTCATTCTTTACTGCTATGGCTGTCCTTTCCCTGCATCAAAGAGCTGCTATTATTAGAGTAATGGTTTTACTCAGGGGACTCACCGGCTTTAATCTGAGACCTAAATGAAGGCTGTGCGTTACTAAAGGCATATTTTTGCCTGTTTTTTTAAACTGTGACTGAAAAATGATTTAAGTGATTCAGATTTTTTTATGTATTTGAGGACAACCTTCCAATATAGCACATTTGTGAGCGGCCAAAAGCTTGTGACCCTTTCATTTTTAGTTTGCTGTCAGTATTTGATGAAATAACTGCATGTATAGGCATTTGTGGTAACTATTACTTTCCTCTACATTGGCTTGCAGGACATTTTGTCCATTTCTCCAAACAGAAAAGTTTGAACTTTGGGATTTTGGTGTGTTTCCTCACGTGAACTGCTCACATCTTCCCAAACTGAAGGTCAAGACTTCAACTTAGACATTCCAAATTTTAGCTTTACTCTTATTTGACCATTTTTTGGTAGAAAACCTCCATGACTCATGATCCATGATCATTTTTAGTACACAAACATCTCTCAAAGTATTTTCCTTTAGAATTTACTGTTTAAATGTTTTGTAATCGCCATTTTCATAGTTATCAGGAAAATCGCGTCACAGTTTAGCTGACAAATAGATACACTAACATTTTTCTCTAGCTGACTTAGTTTAAAGGCTCATAACTTATCAGTAATCTGCTGGCACTGAGTTCAGTATTGTATCTGAAGCTAAAGCTTGCTGGAAAACACTTCCAGACAGTGGAAACGCAGCTGTTGTCTGGTAAATGAGCCTGACAGCATTTTTCATTGAGATTGGAAGCTGATATTAAAAGGAAACAGGCCTTTGGGTGTGCTGCTTCCTGAAATCTATGCCAAAAAGGATGAAGCTAGTATTCCTTGAAAATTATGACTATAGACCTAAATTATAATTGTGAGTGTTGGATGACATAATGACCGCACAGTCTTTCATGTGTTATTACTTACATACATACTATCCATGGTATTATGGGTGCTTATTATCTCTAGTAGACAAATATAAAACTGGATTAGAGTTAACAGGAAGCCCTTTTGAAAACCGAAACATATTTTTTTGTTTTAAAGCCAACTGATTATAAATAATAAAACACGAGATCTTTATATTCTTAAAGGCCATAAAAGTAGATTGGTGGATATTTTAAGCCAGTGCACTGAAATGTACAGCAAAGAAGATATGATACGGATATAAAAGAGCCGTGATTTATTAGATGAAACCAAACAGTAGCTGCAGCTACACATTTCTGTGTTGATCTGTACTCTTACTGTATATCATACACAGTGTGTATGAGTTGACACATTCGCCTTAAACATGACTTATGACCCAGTTTGGATTCAGTCTGCTGGATGTTTTTAGATTTGCATAAACCAGTTTGTACGTTCCTCTTTTAACGAGTCAGTGGATTAGTAAATGGAAGACAAGCCCGCCAGTTGCTTATCCACCCATCAAAATTCTCTATATAAGCATTTTAATTTATGTGTTATCTATATCCCATTTAATCTTAAGCTCTGGATAACACCCACTGATGACACAATGGGCACAACAAGTAAGCTTTACTTCTTACATCAGAATAATATCGTGCTGTGACCACACTCTCTGGACCTTTCTCCATGCTCATTGTTCTTATCTGAACAGACAGACGACATGTGACAGAACTCGACCCCTGCTCACCCAGGTTTAGAGGAAGTTCGGGTCAAATCCTTCTCTCTATGCATCACATCCACCCTCGGTGTGAGACAGATGCTCTCCCATGCAGAAATGTGCGAACACAAACACACACACAAACACACAGTCGTGTCTTGCTATCTTTGTGAGGACATCTCATTGACATAATGCTTTCCCTAGCCCCTTACCCTAACCCTAACCATCAAAAATGAATGCCTAACCCACACATAACCTAAACCTAACCATAACCTAATTGTAACCCTGACACTAAAAGCACATTTTGAGTCTCAAAAATGCCTTCAACCTTGTGAGGACCGGCAAAAAGGTCCTCACAACAACAAAATGTCCCCACAAGTATAGTAGCATGCCACTTTTCGGTCCTCACAAAGATCTAAAGACATGTACACACACACACACCTTTACAAATCACCTTTACATATCTAACTTCATCCCTAGGTCGACTTGTTAACCGTAATTATCTGCATAACACACTCACACATAAACTAAAGCTCTGCTTTTCCTTTGATTCTGATGTGATCAGTGGGCAGACATGATTTCCTGCATAATCTCTAGTCTCAGGGGTCAAAGTGCAGAATGTCAGGTCTGAGGTCAGAATTGACTCTTCAGGTCTGTGGTCACAGAACCAGCTGGATATATGTAGTTATGTATGAAAGGACTGCAAAATAAATTACTCTGAAACAGAGTTTTTATATTTTTGTATTTTCTAATTAGGTTTTATTTTGATTTTGTGTTGACTTTTTGTTTTTAATTCAGTTTAGTTTCAGTTAGTTTCCAGAGAAGGTTTGCTTGTTTCAGTTTAGTTTTTATTAGTTTAAGTGTTGGTTTTAGTCTTTTATTGTATGGAGGGCATATGCTAGAGGCAAGATTTAGGAAAATCAGTACAGGTATTACAATAAAAACACAGAACTTTTTGAAAGTAGTTGACTCACAATCTTGTAGACATCCAAAGTCTCAATAAACACATCCATCAAAGCCTCATCAGATAAGTTATGATAACAGATTTTACCAGATTAACAAGTAGTAAAACTAAGGATATTAACTCTATATTTTTATTTTATATTAGTTTGTTTTCTAAGTTCTGAAAATAATTTCAATTGCTTACTTCTAGTTTTAGCTTTTAGTTTAGTTATGGTTAACTATAATAACCTTGCTCTGAAACCTTTGTAAGCCTTCAGCCAAAAACATTTATTGATGAAAGATGAATTTTTAAATAAATTGCACTGAATTACTAACAGTTTTACTCTGTTATCATTGTATCAGTAAGCTCGTAGGCCTATTCTTTCCTCTGTGTTTTAGTGATATTTCTGATCTTTTTTTTTTTTTAAGCATGTGCAGTTTCTGGCAAGGAGATCCCCCTTTTTTTAATAATGAATAAATATTGTACTTCCCAGCTGCATATCATGAAGTCATCAGCCAAAGTTTTTCCTGCTTCCATTGGTCTGAATTTTTCCCAGCACTGTGACTCAATCCTTCTGCGATCTGCTCACAAAGAAATGGAGCTGGGAAATTCAGTATGATGACTTTTATTATTTGACTTTTTATTAAGACTATAAAGTTACTGTAAATGTGAAACTGTCATTAATAAAATTGGAATGATTCCTGTCTATTTTCTATCTGTTTTGATTTCAGATGTAAAATGACCAGACTTTTCAGAAATGAAAAACAATGCAACAATGAATATAACAAGGAATTTGAAGTGAGAAAACTAACAATACATGGTGATGATACTGTATAAGATTCAAGAGTAAGGGTTGTCTGCATATGGAGCATTACAGTTTTGTTCACTGGTACCATACGACAAAGAGCAAAACAAATCCATAGAGAAGACTATCAGCTCTACGTTCCCCACGTCACTGACAGTGGTGAACTCCATTTCCTACTTTTGTGCTAGAAAGGGAATCCTACACATTATAGTGCTGTCATTGCAATCAGCCATTCTTCAGGGGGTCTGCTAAGTTAGTGATAAGAGGCTAAAGAGCAGCCATGGTGTAATAGCCAACCTCTTACAAAAGGGAATGTACAGCTAACAATTGAGTGGTATTTAACTTACGTTTTTTCAGCTTTCATGTTAAAGCCTCTGCAATCACCTCCTGTCACAACCTCTAAAGAAAACCCCTGTCAATCGTTCTTTTTTCATTCCCCTCCCAGCAGGCCTGGTGGAGATAAAACAGGGAGGATATAGGCCACGTTGTCGACGTGCAGGTATTTCATCCGGAGGTCAGAGTGGACAAACTGCAGCTGTCCACGGTGACTAATCCAGAGGTTCCAGCTGCCCCCTCCCACACCTCCTCTAACCTGCTTGACCGACCCGCTGATCCCTCACTCTGTGGCTTTCAGACCTCCTCACTTAAGGTCATTTAATCTTTCACATTAATTTTCTCTGACTCAAAAACTTAAGTCTTTCACTCATTACTTTCCTTTTTTTTGTTTCTGCCTGCCTTTTGTTGTGTTTCCACAATTCAGTATTTTAAATCTAACATATGAGCTGGAGGAAAAATGTTTTTTATACATTTTATTTGAAAAGGAACTGGTGATGTGACGTGGGAACCTTCAGTTCAGATTTGTTGGGGTTCTGACAACAGTTTTGCTCTGTGATACAAAACTCCCTAAAAAAACAACATCGTAGGTTGTTTTGGGGGTAATTATAGCATAAATCCCAGCCATGACACCTCTGAGTGCATTTCACATGGTTGTAAAACTCTGATTTGTCAGGTCAGAGGTTAAAGGAAGTAGACCACATTTCCACTGAAGAAGAGGCTCTGGTCACATAAGCTTAAAACTTGGTATGAAGTCAGCCTGTTCTAGTAGTTTTGTACTGACCTGAAAGATAGTTGCATTTGGGTTATGATAACTGAATTAAATTACACCTAAATCACCTTGCCCTGTCTTATTACATCATTTAAAGACGATGATTAACTTCTTTGAAAAGGAATTTTATAACGAGACAGCACCACAGGAGGCACACTTTGCACTGGCACCACTGGCTTTAATTAAATTACTTTTTTTATTTGGGCAAATTTCAGATTTTGAAAACAAAAAAAAAAAAAAAGGAATTTCTATTAAATGTTAGTTTAAACTAAACCTCTAATTCCTCATTAGATAATGCACTCTCTGGTTTATACAACTGAGCATGGACAGAAAGGGAAGGATGAGATAAAAGAGAATTATGATGAAGGTTTACGCAGTTGTATTTAGTTTTGTCTTATCAAACAGAAAAATGATAATTTTAATATGTATTTAGGATAAATAAAACAGGGCACAATAATAATGCCATATTTTGGACAAAAAGGGGACAATACCTCACACATTGTGCAGCCAAGTGAAAACTGACCTTGCAGACTAATGGATGTCTTCCTAAATGTGGAACTTACCATCATCAAACTGGAAATAGGCCTGTCTGGGCGGGAGATGTTGATGGGACGCTATAGATGATGGCTCTCAGGTTAGATTTGGTTTCAGCAGTTGTGGTTCAGTTGAGGTTTAATACATGCTTTCTGGACAGTAAAATTATTTCTGTCAATGATTGATAAAATACAGATTCGATAATTATCCAAAACCTGCAAGAAATGTGGCCAAGACAAATGTTGAAAAGGCATTGTTGAGATTTCAGTTGCTTAAACTATACTGTATGTAGCCCTGTTTTACCTCAAGAAGTGAAAGATTAAATGCCATTATACATTTTTCAAGTTATGTTTAGCTGATGTGCAGAATCAGCCCTTGATCCAACAGCCAAATCAATGCTTTTGAGTGTAATTGAAACTGATTGATTAAAAATGATGTCAAAAAACATGTTAGGACCCTGTTATTGTGTGAGCCTGTTTTATATTAAAAGAGAAACACACCAAAATCTGTCATGGCTTGATTATAAACACTTGATCATTTCATTAAGACCCACATGGGGACTGTTTCAGTTTCTGAGGATGACAGCAGACTAAATTATATAGATATAAATTATATAAATTATACTGACAAGTATCCCAGGTATGGTTGCTCACTACTACATACAATGTGGGCCCATAGCGCTCGGTAATCTGGGTTGTAAAACAATAAGTTGTGAGCCTGGGCAAATCACACCTTGGGGCAAAAATAAATCCGTATGTTACACTTCTGCTAACCTTAATTCACCCCTATTTTCTTTAATAAACCCCTTGGGATTTCCCTTTATTGAGACGGATCCCACTACACAGTACATTTTGTATTGGTCTCTCTTTGGGCAGAAATGAACTGTCCAGATTCCTTTGTTGTTCCAGGTATCCAGCAGGGCAGCAGTGGTTAAAGGTCACAGCCATGTCTGGGCACCAACTGTCAAAATCTGACCTTCCTGGTTTTAACCTAGTGTTAAGCACAGTATTTGGAGCTTTACAAGGAGCCCAGATGTAATTAAGTTACACAACTGTACTCCTAACCTGACTCTATAATTAGGACCATTTCTTTGAGAAACTATCTTTGAGAGACCATATTTGTAGAAGTTTAATTTAGAGAAAGATCTCTTTGTTTAACAACTGCCACATTTCACTCAAAGACATTTACATCAAGAAATTCATTATTAATAGCTAATGACTAAACAGATTTGGTGAAAACACTATAGGAAGTAAGTAAACCATTTAATTCAAATCAAAGGTTTGTGGTTGGGAAAGATGGACCAGTAAAATGCACTGTCATGAGTGTATCATCAGGGTAATACTTAGGAAGTATCAGTATCTGGTTATATTGGCTACACACTGCACTGTATGGAAGGAATTAGACCTTTCCAGTTAGTTGGGAGCACTTCATGGTGATGCAAGAAATAATTATCTGATGTGTCACTGGTCTGCTGATGATGTCTATTCTTCACTGAAGTCTAACTTTGAAAGTCATATACATATTGATGGTAAAAAATGGGAAAGAAATACTCTCACTAACATGTTATGACTAAAGCTGGTTGGGTGCTTCTTCATACAAATGGTCAAAAACTGTAAATAGCAAATGGTTAATCGCCTGCATTTATATAGTGTCTTTTAGTCTTTGATAGGTTGCACAAAGCATTTTACAATGCTTTGTGCACACACACACAAAATGAAGCCAAGCAGCCATCCAAAGTACTTCCCTACAACAGGGAGCTTGTTTGAAGCAGACTACTTCCTGCTGTGCACTACATGTGAGAAAGAACAACTGTGGAAATTATCCATTATTCTCCCGAAACAGTCAAAGTTCATGTGTGAAAACAGCTTAGCTTTCACACACACTCCAGTTGGCCTCGTTAAATGTAAAAAGCTGAGTCTTGCTAGGAAAATTTGCTGAGTGCACCTAACAAAGTTTTTCCCATCATTCATTAGATTAACATTACGTCTGCATGGGCAGCAGTATTAGAGGTGCACTTTCAGAAGAGAAATAAGAGGAGTGTGACTAAAATTAAATAATTTCCTGAGCAATTGCCATAACCAATATGAGGGGGAAGGAGCATTCACATTTGTTGTACATATTCAAATGCCAAGCTACATCACTGACAGAGCTCCAACACAGGTGCCCTGAGTACATCCCAGAGTTACTGCAAGCATATACAGTCCACAGTGCTACAGGGTATTCTCCCTCCCTTCTAATGCTTGGTCAACACCTAAGACAGCCAGTGGATATGGGGTTAGGTGTAGGCCCACAAAAACCACATCATGACCCTGGGTCATGATGTGGTTTTCAGTGGTGGTGAAAGGACCACCACTGAAAACTTTCTTTTACCTATGGTTTGGCTTGACAGCATATGGCAAAAGGGTGTCAACATCGGCCTCCCTCTCACATGGTGTTCCACAAGGTTCTGTTCTTGGTCCTATTTGATTTCTGTTGTATTCACTTCCTTTACATCAGTTTTTGAGATGATTTAATAGTATCCTTTATCACTGTTATGCTGATGAGATTCAGCTTTACATCATGTTGAAACCTCAGTGTTTTTCTAAAGTTTTAATCTTTCAAAATTGTTTGAACTGCATCAAATCCTGGATGTCAGATAATTTTCTCCAGTTAAAAAAAGGATAAAACAGAGATCCTTGTTTGTGCCCCACCCAGCCTGGTCCCCCAGCTCACTGGAAATCTGGGCTCACTATATTAGACCAACTACTGGAAACCTGGGAGTGACTTTTGATGGAGAAGTGTCACTGGTTTTGCATGTCAAGGTTCTGAATCATTCTTGTTTTTTTCAGTGGGGAATATTAGTAAACTTAGTCTTATTATATCTAAATCTGATATGGGGATTGGTGTTCATGCTATTAATTCATCTCACCTGGACTATTGTAATTTTTTTTTATGGTGAAGCGCTCACCTACATCAGTTGACTTTTGTAGCCATAGGTCACCAGCAGGACTCTCATGTCTTCTGATCAGAGCTTGTTATCCATCCCTAAATCTAGATTAAAAACTGAAGGTGACAAAGCCTTTGCATTCATGGCCCCCACACTTTGGAACTCTCTGCCATCCAGTCTACACTCAGTAGACTGTGAGCTCAGTGGACTTCTTCAAAAAACAGCTGAAGACCCATCTTTATAAACAGACATTCAGTAGAAATTTACAGTTTTTTTTAACTTTATTTTGTATTTCTTACATCCTGGTGTCATAATGACAGGTAGGATAGCTGATTAAGGCCTGCAGGGGAAATCAACTGAGAGAGGAAGCATGAGGGAAATGGCATATCAGGAGCTACTCTGCTGTTGCTGCGACAGTGAGCATACAATACAATGTGTCTCGTCATGCTAATATTAGCCTGATATTTTTATATTAGTCATTCTGATTTAGATATATCATTTCACAAACAGCCTGACTGAGGCTTTCTGCATTTTTTTTTTTTTTTTTGCACATACCTTTGCAAACTGCCGAACTTTCAATTTACAGACCTGAAGGGGGTGGGGGAAGAGTGTGGGCTCATTTTTCAATCCACCCCCACTTGTATTATTGTCTACCTAAAAGTAGAAATCTATTGAAACCAAAGTTGAAGGGACCTCTCTTCTTGCATCTCAAACAAGATTCTGTCCCATAAGCTCCTCTTGTCCTTTTGCACCATCCTTTAAACTACTGCTATCTAATGGCTCAGGTTGGTTATTGTTTCTGGAAACAGGCTTAACTCTGCTTGCCTCCAATTCCACTGAAATCTGTAGTATATGTCGATTTCATGGGTGTGTCCGTGTCCTGTTAACACAGGTTGTATCTGGGCAAGTTGAGAGGACAGCAGCGTTTTCTGGTTGTTTGCACATACGTATTGTGGATAAACCTGTGGTCTTTGACAGGAGACTGATGGGAGTGTAGTATACTAGACAAGCTGCCGCTGGCTCTGCTTTCTTTGCTGTGACATCAGTTACCAATCAGTGTAGAAAAAGCGCAAGATTTAGTAAATAAATTAGCAACCTGGGATTTATCATCTTAACACATAAGTTTCCTCTTACTAACCACCTTGGTCAACATATGTGATGTATATTCAATTCAATTCAATTTTATTTATATAGCGCCAAATCACAACAAAAGTCGCCTCAAGGCGCTTTATATCGTAAGGTAAAAACCCTACAATAATACAGAGAAAAACCCCAACAATCAAACGACCCCCTATGAGCAAGCACTTGGCAACAGTGGGAAGGGAAAAACTCCCTTTTAACAGGAAGAAACCTCCGGCGGAACCAGGCTCAGGGAGGGGCAGCCATCCGTCGCGACCGGTTGGGGGTGAGGGGAGAAAGACATGCTGTGGAAGAGAACCAGAGATTAATAATAGCTCATTAAATGCAGAGAGGTGTAAAAACACAAGGTGAGTGAACAGAGGTGAGAAAAAGAGAAACGCTCAGTGTATCATGGGAAACCCCCAGCAGCCTAAGCCTATTGCAGCATAACTAAGGGAGGATTCAGGGTCACCTGATCCAGCCCTAACTATAAGCTTTGT
>VUQS01025091.1:12256-23917 GCA_015108495.1 Heterochromis multidens | reverse complement strand
CATTGTGTACTTAAGTAGAAGTACAGATACTTGTGTTAAAAAAATACTCTGGTAAAAGTTGAAGTACTGATTCAACTTCTTTACTCAAGTAAAAGTGAAAAAGTACAGGCTCTGAAATGTATTCAAAGTAAGAAAGTACAAAGTAGCTCTTTTGAGCACGTTTCTACCAGCTATTTTTGTACAAAGCTAACTGAACCTTGTGCTATATTAATATAATAAAATGATATTAGTGCATGGGAATACAAACTTTATTTCACTCTAAATTTAAATTCTAATGAATGTACTAGCTAGATGCTGAAGTACCACGACCACGACTCTGCTCTTGTTCCAGTGTTGTGCCAAAAAAACACCGGCCCACTTTAACCCCTGACTATGGCGCTTTAAATGATGCATGAATTATATGGTTTTGCCTCTTTGTATGCAATAACCCTGGTGATTGATACACCAATAGGATTGCCTTTCATGTGTTACTGTTTAGGCTCAAATCAGTTTGATATTTTAAGACGTGCAGTGACGTGAAATAAAAAATTCCCTCAAATGTTTTAAACCAAAAGTAATGAGCCTGCTTTGAAAATGTAAGAAGTAGAAAGTACAGATATGTGTAAAAATGTAGGGAGTAAAAGTAAAAAGTTGTCATAAAAATAAATACTCAAGTAAAGTACAGATACCTGAAAATTCTACTTAAGTACAGCAACAAAGTATTTGTATTCCGTTACTTCCCACCTCTGCTTTGCAGCTATAACAGCTTCAACTATTCTGGGAAGGCTTTCCACAAGTTTTAGGAGTGTGTTTATGGGCATTTTTGACCATTCTTCCAGAAGCATGAGGTCAGACACTGATGTTGGACGAGAAGGCCTGGCTCACAGTCTCATTCATCCCAAAGGTGTTCTATAGGGATTGACTCACTTTTAGCAGCAACCTCAAGTGGCCATTAGAAGAACTGCAATTTCTGGCACTTCGTTTCATTTTTCAGCCCTGGAGGCTGTTGCTTGAGTGTTCCTTATTAAGTTACTGTAAAAGCTATATTTGTTAAAATACATGTCTGCTTATTATTATTAGGTTATTATGACGTTTTTTTTTGTATGTGATGACTAAATTACAGATGTGAACAACTAGATCACAGTACACAATAACTGCTTGCTATTTGTAAATCAAACATTTTAGTTCCTTTCAGCTGTAGGTTTTAGTATTTGAATTTTTTTTTTTTTATATACTGTGTAATAATTTGATCTTTTTATGTGTTGCATGGTAAAGGAAGCCCAGACATATGCTGAAGACACTGGTTTGCTTTTTATGGAAACCTCTGCAAAGACGGCCATGAACGTCAATGAGCTGTTCCTGGCAATTGGTGAGTGTGATTTTATTTTACATAAGAAAAACAATTTCTTTCTCAGAAGAGACTGAGATAATAGAAGTCAGTAGTCCTGCCTCATGGACTATATGCTTGGTCACAGTTGTTTTTGGATGATAAGTCTAAATACTTTCTCTCATCTCTTTAATATAGCAAAAAAGATGCCAAAAACAGACACCCAAAACCCAACGCATGCAGCCCGACATCGGGGAGTCAACCTCCAGGACCCAGATGCCCATTCTACCCGAGCCTGCTGTGGCGGGAACTAGACTTCCACAACCCCCACCACCTGTATTCTACCATCCACACCACCACAGCCCTACAATCATCTTGTCTCTTTCAATCAACTTACGGGGGGTGAGTCGTTACCCTGCATCTATCCTCCTGTTCAAGCAGAGAGAATAAGAAGAGGAAGAAAAAAAAAACAAACAAAAAAAAACAAGCAGAGATGGAGGACAGAGAGACAGCGTTTCACACGTGTCTGTTGACCAACAACTCTGATTCTGCATTTGGAAAGAAGAGATATAGAGAAGACTGAGATTAGGAGGATGAAAATAAATAATGTGGAAGATGGTGGCAAGCGTGTTGTAGTATTTAGCACTAATTGTGAAATTTCTTTTGTGTTCACTCTGCCTTGCATCATTTTCAGTCACAGCCCTGATTGCGTAAAAAGGCACAAACTGAGCAGCACATGTTGCCGAGTGTCCAGAAAGACAAAAAAAAGGCCAAGGCACTAAAGAAGCCAAACGGTTAAGTTAAGGCTTTAAAAAAAAAAGTAACTTTTTTTTCTCCCCCACCCAGAGCTTGCATCCCCTGTGTAATCAATCAGATCCTACTGTGAATAATGCCACCAAACTAAACCCCTGGAATGATTTGTAACCCCTCCCTTTCCTTCCTGTGGCACAGTTCGCCTAAGTCAATTTGTACCTATTTAATGTTCTGTGTTCCAACTTCTCTTGGCTGCAGGCCATCAAGCTTCAGCATCTCTGATTCCTCCCTTATTTAGTCTAGATGGAAACCCAGAAACTCAGTACATGAAGTAAACATTTCAACTTCTGCCAAGTTCTGAATTAGTGAAACTGTCTTTTCAAGACGGGGAATTTCAGCCTAGTGACTTATTTATTGAAAGACTGAGGTACACTGAATAAGCTTGCTGTAGCTCTTTACAGTAATTATAGACTGGAAATTAAGTGTATGACTATGACATTGTTATGTATGAGCAGGAAAATAAGAACAGGCCGCTCAAACCCAAAGACCTTAAAATACAAGGGTTACTAAATCCTTCTGAACAAATCACTTATTCTGATTGGAATCCATATCTTTTCATCTCAATAGTGTCCCCAAATGTAAAGGAACTGCTCAAATTCCCATTGTCCTCCCTGTTTGGTTTAAAAGATGAAAGATGAGTTTTGTAATAAACCTCCTTGGTCTGTTGGAGTATATCTAACCATGTTGTGTTTGGCACGTCCCTCATCTGTCTCTTGTCCTAAGGCTAAGTTGTTGGTGAACCTGATCTTAAATGGCTTTACGGTTTCCTTTACCTTAAATAGAATGAGTTGTGTGCCCAGTGGCTGTCAAAGGCTTGGCCGAAGAAAATGAGGAAATAGATAAAAACACACAAAAAAAAAAACAAGTGCCTACTCCCCGCTTTCTGTCTGTCAATCATGTTTGGGGCTTTCATTGAGTGTGTGCTTCGCAGACATGGCGCAGGACTACTCCCCTGACATTGGTTTGCACCATAAACCAAAAACCTGGCACCCTGTCATTAGGCTATATAGTACTGGCTCTTTGTATGGACGTAAAGAGATCCTGTCGAATACACTGTCTGTTAAATATTGTCTTAATTTCACTGAGAATGTTTTTTGATTTTTAGCAGAGCACACTTGTGAACCTGGAATGGATCGTTTAAAGGACTCTGATCAATGTTATAAATCAGTCAGAACTAAACATAAATCTGTGTCCAGAGAAATCTTTTGTTCTGCTTTATTTTCAGTTTCACATCCAAGCATTTTGATGAAAAATACTGAGGACTCATTAAAACAATTTTCAAATAGTATACAAATGGAAGACTTAAAAAAAAAAAAAAAAAATAATCATGTGCTCTTCCTCTCAACACTAACAGCTCATTATACACAAGAAACTGCATTCACTGTCATTGTTCAGTGTTTTTATGTAGGTTCAGTGCTCTGTATGACTAAGATGACACAAGTTATTAAAATAAGACTCGCTTTTTCCATCAGCACCTACGATATGTAAGTGTTCAATAAAGCTGTGAAGTCATTCTGTTTTAAAAAGGCTGTTCTCATCTTTTTGGCCTCTTTAATCATTGCTATTATCTTGAAATTACAATGTCAGGAAAAAAAAATCTGTTTTCTAAAAAATCTGGTTTGATTAAAATACGTAAAAATCATATTTAAACAAAGAAACATTTTGGTTGGTATCATTTCTGTGGAAACTGAATCCAGAAACTAATGCTCTTTGCTTGTGTACAGTCCACTTTTAGGGCATTTTAATAAAGCCATGCCTCTGCTTTGAACAGCTCATGTGAGTAGCTGCAGGTACATAAATTAATGTCGAATGAATATAAACTAATGGAGAACTGTACACTCTCTGACTATCCCTCACACTCCTCATCCTCCACTGCTGTATAGATCACCTGGTTCCTGCGTTTGATTCTTGGAGTTGGGTCTCTGCTGCCAGTGTCCCCGGTCTCATTGCTGGTTCGTTTTAGGATGCGCGCAGCTGTGACGTCGTCATCATCGCCCCTACCCTGTACTGCCCTTTCTGTTCCAAACTGAGCATGAGCTGCTGCTGGGGTAGAGTGGGAAGGAGGCGGCAGGTCCATGAGGTCAGGCAGAGGAGTGGGTGAGACGCCATATTTGGGCTCGGGTAGAACCATACGGCTGGGCGTGTGGATTTCACCTGCTTTTACATCAGAGAGCTCATCTTCCTTCACCTCTGCTTTTAACTCCTCCTCTCCCTCCACTTCCTCCCACTCATCTTCTATAGTAATCTCATCTGGATTAAATGAACTTGACAATCCTGAAGTATCGGTTGGATACTCGCTGGGCTCGTCCGCACTCCCTACACTATCTCCATCTTCATCGTCATCCTCCTCCTCGCCTCCAGTACTGCCCTGAACTCTCCCCAGCTCACCTCTTCCCTGCCCAGCCTGGGCATAGATGTCTGTGAGGCCCAACTTGGCACAAAGCTCTGTGGTCTGAGGGTTGGTGTTGTAGCTCGGGGTTGCCTGGGGATGGGGCTTGTTGGGGTCATAGGATGGCACTGTTGGACTGAAGTTGTCTGGAATGGCAAGCTCACCGCTGAGATCCTCCACCACCTGCATCATAGCAGCTTCTGAAGCTCTGAAGTCCCACCTGATAGATGTATGCAATCCAACAGTATAAAAGAAAACATGAACAAAAACTGCTCAGTCATTGTGTTTATATAAACAGCAAATATATCAGAAGGAAATGTCAGCAGCTATACGAGGAATGACAAAAAACTGTTTTCCATGTTTTAAGTGTCCTGAAACAAGTTAGCATTTTTGCAGTTCTGTTCCCTCGCTCAAAGTCAATGGATTTTTTTCAGCAGGTTTATAGTGGGAAAAAGAAATGATGCACACTAGAATGTTCAAGCAACTCAGTGTCCTGGAGCAAGTGTTTGCTAACAGGTAGCTAAATGAGACTACAAAGTTGTCATGGAATATTTTACGTCATCACACTGAACACAGGAGCTTGGTTTTGGTGCCACTGAAGTCATGCAACCATGGTGTAAGTTTACTTAGTGTTGGGCTCAGACTACATGATATTTTTTTCTGTCCATAAACCAATAACTTGGCACCCCATCATTAGGGTATACTCTACTAGCTCTTTGTATGGATGTGAAAAGATTTTGTCGAATACACTAAGTATTGTTTCTGCTTCACTGAAAATGTGTGTTAAGCATTTTTAAGCAAATATATTGTCCGGAGAAATCTTTTCTTCTGCTTTATTTGCATTATTATCGACACATACAATCTTACATTTTCATGACTAAGCCATGTGACACACTACATATTCCTCCCCACTCAGTTATGCTTGCTGACTTTCACAATGTGTGTGCCACTGGGAAGGAGGAGCTGACCAGCCATTTCCAGGAATCCAGGAAAAGAATGAAAACACAACTGAAGCGGTGCGTTTGATACTTCCTTTCTACAGTTTCACAGTTCAACCTAGCTATACCGGCAACTTTATTCTTTTTTTGTTTTGTCTTGAAGTTGTACACAGCTGAGTGATTTTAAAAAATACTCAATGGCTGGCTTAGTGCTAAGTGCTTCTACTGGTCAACTTCACCAAGGTGCGAGAATGTCATGGAAGAAAAATTCTCACATGCTGATGTTTCTCTTGGGACATGAGGAATACCCAATAATCATTATGAAACACTATAAGAGATGAAACAACAGAGCATCATGCACACCACCCATTTTTGATCCAGACCCCAGCCTACACACTACATCACCTGAATCTAGGAATAACTGGGCTGATATCGTGTCGTCTGAACCCAACATATAGCCTAGCACTAGCATTTTACTTGCACTTCAAAAACCATAAAAGTGATGTTAATTTATGGAGAATATGTTGCCAAACAAAACAAACAAATATAAACTTATTTTTCCTATACAGCTTATTTTCTTTCCTTCTTTGACAGGTTATGACAACACCCTACCAAAAAAAGTGTTCCCTGAGCTCCAGTGTCTTTTTGGACCTACTTTTTCTATCATTTTTTTTGACTAATCAAATCTCAAGACAGTCAACTACAATGGCATCATTCAATCCTGTTATTAGTGTAAGAGCCGCTCTTACAGGGTGAACTTTCACCTGCTGCATGAAGTTGGCTCTATGTTCAAGCAGCTACATTTTTTTACAAAGTCTTAGTTCTAAGAGTTTGATGTGGCAGGCACAAGTTAAGTCTGCTTTAACAGGCTTTGTGATTCGTATTTCTAAATGTGTCTGTACCGTTCATGCAAGCCATTATTCTCTGGGGGGTTCCAGGGGTGAGGAGTGGTCCTCTGCAGAGTATTGGTAGCCTTGAGAATAGCAAGCCACTCTGGATCATATTCCAGACCCTCAGATGAACCTGTTCTCTCTGGAATATCCACAATCTGGAAAACAAATGTGTTAGCCCACACACTTTAACCAAGACTGTGATCTTAATAATATCAATAAAAAAAAGTAATTTAAAAAAAACCTTGTCCCACCTGTAAGAATTCCCTGTAGGGCAAACATTTGTCCAGAGACAGGAATTTGGTTACGCGTGGTGCAGCGTTACCTTTAGACTAAAGATAAGAGATCAGAGTTGGTGCTTAGAATGATTTAAACCTTATTAGCAGCAGTAAAGCTAACTGAATAAATAACTGTCACCCTTACTGGATGCTGCATAACGGCAGCAAATTTCACATGAAGATGTGCAGAGAACCAATAGCTGGGCTGGAGGTGAGCTAGGAGCTCTTCTGCAGCAGGACTTCCCAGAGTGTTCGACTCCACCTCCTGACGAAGGAACTTCTTCTTTCGTAGCAGCTCCTCTGTACTGCCGTAGTAGTAGATTCCACGAGGCCAGTCATGGCTCATGAAAATGTCTATGGGCATCTGGATCTTAGCAGACATAATCATGTAAAATTAACATTGAATATTTAGATAAACAAGTGGACAATCTTTTAGAGTTCTGTGGAAGAACCTGTGAGATTTACCTGTTTTAATTTGAAAACCTCGATATTTCTGATGTGGTATGCACTTCGAAGCGTTTCAGGATTGTATGGAGGGAATTCATGGTGGCCTTAAAGAGGAAACATTTCATGTAAATATGACACATAGCGGGTGTAGCTTCAATTATTTGAACAAAAAAACCCCCAAAAAACAAAACATACCCCTCCTGTAGTCACGTGATTTGAAGATACCAGATAAGCCACCAATTCTGATCCCTTTGTAGCGAATAACACCAGCATAACCTGGAGACATGTGATCATATAGGTAAAGCCTATGGAGAGTTAGACAGGCTGGTAGACACATTTAGAATCTGTTAGTGCCTACCTAGATAATAAATGTTTGGTGCCACCCAGCCTCCATAAGGTAGCTCTTGCAGGTGGTTGGAAGCCTCGTGGTTTCCTCCAATGAAGATGGTCAAGACTGGAGCCTTCTTCTCTCCAGAATAGTATCTGCAACACAGTAATAAAGTTTTAAATGCCCCCACTCGTGTCTTGGAATTTGTATCTTTTTTTTTTAACATAAAAACACCATCAACAAAGAACTTACTTGTAAAAGGTCTGCATCGTTCTGTACTTGGCTGGCACTGCCATGCACTTCATATCTCCCTCATTTCGCACTGCTTGGAAGTCTCCACAACAAAGCAGCAGGTCCACCTTCACCCCTTCCTTCTGCTCCAGATACTCAATTGTCTCGTAGATCTTGTCCAGCTCCCCATGGCAGCAGCCTTCTACTGCAATTTTCATGCTGCGCGAACAGGTCAGCCAACAATGTGCAGAGAAATTCACATTCACACTAAAGGAGGGGTTCTGTTCTCATCTAAACACCATTGGCCTCCGTGCACACAATGAAGCCAAGGTCCACGGCCTCCTGAAAGATGATTTGGTGATCTATAAAGACACACAATGGTGATATCATTACTTTCACTGAAAACAAAATAGTCACGACAAGAGGAGTAACAAGACTTTGATTCAGTAGTACAGCTGAAATGATTAGTGGATCAACTTGTAGTAAAATAAATGGCTAAGATTTTGAACAAAAATTTTTCTTCAGATTTTCATCTTTCAGATTTCTGTCTAAAAGAGACCAACTGCTACACTTTTTGCATTAAATACTATTTTAAAGTCAATATTGAGCTATTTTTGGTTTCTGAGTAAAAGAACAAGACATTTGAGAGGTGCAGTTCCAAACATGTTTGTTTTCTGTTTTCAGGGTTAAAAAAATGTAATAAAACACTAAAAATTCATTGAAAAAACATCAGGCGATTCTGGTGCCGCTATAACTCACGTGGTTGCAGGGGCCTGAGTTTGATTCAACCCCAGAACATTTCCTGCCTGGGGTTCCCTCTTGCTTTCTCCGTACTTTCCTGCCTACTCTCTACTGTGAGAAAATATCAGGGGATTAAAAAAAAACAAAAACATTTTTGATCTTTAACAGCCACTTCAGCCCAATTCAGTATGTTTGGCAATCAAATACTAAGAACACAAACAGATGAGAGTTAAGAATAGTTTTGTGTGTGTCTGTGCTTTTTGTCCCCTTCATTTCTTTGAAATTCTAGTTAGTGCGTCTTGCTTGTTTCAGAATAGTTTTTATTGTTTGAAAATGTTGAGGTTTAATTATTATTATTTTTATGTCATTTTTATTTGGTTAAGTATTTGGCAAAGGCAACATTTAAGAAATTCTGATAGATAATACAATACAAATGCCGTACTTTCTGAAGGCAGAGACATCCCAGTCTCAATAAACATCAGCATCAACAAATTTGACCGAATTTTTTAAAAAAAAGAAAAAAGAAATGTCTTCTCTATTACTTTTAGACTTTTAGTTAGATCTGTAAGTACACCTAGGTGTATCTTAGTTTTAGTTAACCTTTAATCAGACAGTGGAAACGGACTTAACCCTTAATACCATCTCGGATTATCTTAAACAGTGCTAATAAATGACCCCTTTAGTTTTAGCATATGAACAGAGCTCCTGTTGCACTTTCATGTTTCATCTTCCTAGAAACAATAAACTAAGTGAATGAAAGCTATGCGAGCTGAAGCTGACCTTATCACCTCTTCTAACACATTAAAGATTCAGCAGTGCGCGCTGCACTGGGGCATAGAGCTTGAATACGTACAGTAAGTAGTACGTGATGCTTTTTAAAAATCTGACAATTGTGGCTGTTGCTACTACTTAAAAATATCTAATTCGTATCCTCACACTCAGGTGGGAACTACTAGAAGCTCAGTTTCTACGATTAGCAACAAAATACAACACGCAGAAGCTAGCTAGGCTACGTAGTTAAGTGAAACAACTCGACAGCGTGTATATATAGCGTATTTGTTATACCAGAGCAAAGTAAACGAGCAAACTGACTACTTACAGATATGGATGTATAACTGAAGAGTGTTTTGAGCCGGTTTATAGTCCATAAAGTTGCAAACTTGTGCTAAAAAACATGCTTATGTTTGTGGTAGAAACGGACAGAATGAATTTTCCCACCTCGCGTCTACCAGTGAGAGCGCATGCGCAATTCCTCATGAACCTCTGCTCACCGGGAGTAGATTCCATTATAAATGTGTAGAATCATATTACTATAGTTATTGTTGAGCAGTATTAAAAAATACATTAGATTTTACGCTTTGTATTTTTATATTTATTTCTTTATCTAGTGCATAGTTCGCACGAGTCAAACTATTGTGTCGAATCTAATTCAAGCAGACAGCAACTACGTCACGTTTATAAACAATATTTACTTTATTGACAAGTCCACGGTCTGTCAGAGAGCTCGCTAAGTTAGCGGTGTTGGTTTTTGTATTATATCTGCTACTAGAGATCACAGCTGAGCCCGCGGAAGAATACAGAGGCCTGTTTTTATAATAACGCTAGCAAAGAGTTGCGCGCTTTGGCTACAGTTACTTTTTAAAGGCCGCTCAAAGCTGCTCTGGGGGGCGGAGTGTCTCCAGACTGCTGCGCCGATTGGGGCGCTCCATCGGAGGAAGAGAGATGGCGTGCTTATTGGAGGCCCCACTCCGCATCAGTGTGCTGTCTGTGAGTGCCACTCTCATAATTTCAACTAGCAGTGTCAGGTTACAGAATGCAAACGCCATGTGTGAGTAGTTGAGATTGTTTGGTCAGCTAGAAGCTGTCACGTACAAAGGCTTTTCTGTTAGCCGTAAAGCTAAGTTAAAGGCTTTGCAACATGTAGCGGTCCGCCTACGTAGCTGTTGTGGAGAATTATTTGCTTTCTCGCTTTGCCCGGGCGGGCGGGAACATTCTGAACACAATAAAGGGGAATACATGTGAGTTGTGTCCGCTCACCCCGTCGTTGTAAGGAAAAACAAAATGAAGCGAACAAACTAGCTGTCAGTGTTACTCGGAATGAGTTAGCAGCTAATTGCTAAGAGTGCCAGTGCTGTCACCAGTTTTGCAGTAGTCTAAACACGTCTATAAAATGCACCATGCACGTCGGATAATAAGTTGTAGGGATGAGATTTGTATTCCAACCACTCAGCGTTATTTGCTATTAAGTTATGCAGCGTCCTAACTGCAATAGCAAACTTAACATTGTTAAGCTAGCTAACGTTAGGTTCTCCCGCAAGTAACATTAGCAACTGTAGCATACGGTTAAGCTAGCGAAGCAAACTTGGCTAACTCATTGGTTTCGTTACTCTTGAGGAGTTTTTAAATGCAGCTGTGTGGGCAGTCAAAGGTTTAGTAATTAGTAAGGTACTGGGAAATTGGTATTGTCACTCCAGAAAGTGACACTGCCTGTCAGGTGTAACTTGGCTAAGATAACGCAAAATGTTTCGTGAAAAGGAGCATAAGGAGCAATAGTGACGCCCCCACCTTAGATACCTGCAGAAAGGAGGCGTGTGAGCCAAGATGTTGTGGTAGCTGATACTTTAGTATTGAATATGAGTTGATCTGTTATTGTGCGTTGATACAGGATAGTTGTGGAATTAATGTGGGTCACAGTGGGTTTCTGAATAAGCGGTACACAGGTACAGAGTGTGTTGAACACCTTGTGAGCTGCCTGCTGGCATCAGAAGTGTGACTTCGTTGGCAGCTGGCGGACGTGGACTTCTCTGGAAAGTTCTTGTGAAAGCTGCCGGTGATATAAACAAAGTTTTCTGGTGTCACATGCAGCCATTGGGTGCAGTGTAAACAGCCTTTAAAGGGTCCTGCCATGGAGGCTGCTGTGCGTTTCTCTTTGCATCACTGGCTGCAAGTAAAAAGGATTATTTTAGTTGTGAAAATAAATCAACAATATAAAACTGCATTTTTATTGAGTGTGTTGAATATTTAGATAAACATTAAATATTTATGTAATGGTTAACATTTGTCCATTTAGAAAGAAACCAAATTCTGCAGGATTTTACTTGCTGAAATATGTGCACTGTATTATCTTCTGTTATGTGTGGAGCACAGCATTTGATAGTGTAGGAAAAAAAACAGTATAAGGTAAATCTATCATAGTAGGCTTAAGGGTGAGGTCAGTGATTTCTAAAGGTAATGTGTTTTTGTTTGTTGTTTGTTGTTGTTTTTTTTTGTTTGTTTTTTTTTTTTTCTCATGCAGGGACT
>VUQS01025085.1:0-13959 GCA_015108495.1 Heterochromis multidens | reverse complement strand
CCTGTCCAGGATGTGTACGTCCTCATCACTGAAGGAGTGGCCACTGGCCTGTAGGTGTGAATAGACTGCGGAGTCCTGGCCTGACGAGGTAGCTCTTCTGTGTTGTGCCATCCTCTTAGCCAAAGGTTGTTTGGTTTCCCCAATGTACATTGGGGAAACCAAGATGTAAGATGGGGAAACCATCTTACAGTGCTGTGATTGAAGCCATTCCCCAATCTCTGTGAATGGTACTCATGGCCATGAGAATTTGCATACTAATGATCATGAAACTGACCTCATGGCCCATTGTTAGTCAGTGGTGCTGGTTTCGGTCATTATGCAAATGTACTGTTTATAAGGTTGGGGAATCCTGCAGTCAGCTGAGACTGAAGAAGTCACCAGAGGTGACGAAACGTTTCTCCCACTAAAAAACACTACGTCCAGATGAACAGATTCAGCTTTTTGGGATTCTTTTACCTGGATTATTGAGCATGCATCAAGAGATTCTGATTGGATCACTTCCAAACTCATCCTGCTTTTCTACACAACTTAATCAGTTCTAATTGGATCTCGTCTGTCTCGAATATTTTCGTCTTGTTTTTATGTTTTTTATTCCTTGACAAAAATATATTTCATCATAGTTTTTGTCCTCATGCATTAGTTTTTTTTTTTGTTATCCTCTTGTTTTTGTCAGAAAAAAAGGTTGTTGACGAAAATGATGATGAAAATTATTGATCAACGAAATTAACACTGGAAACAAGTTTGTGGTTTCCTCCTGTAGTGGGAACAATTTGACAGCATATTTTGCAACATACTGTGCTTTGTTGTCATTTGTTAGTTGATGTAGCGCTCTTTTTAGGTACTAATCATCATCAGAGGGTAACACACAGCTCTTGCTTTCAGACGTGCTCAGGCTTGTCTTGTTCTTGCGCACAATAGGGAATGTAAATGCATAGCAATGATATCACAATATGATCTATCTATCTCTCTCTCTATATATACATATGTATATAGAGAGAGAGAATAGTTGTGTTCATTAGTTGTGTTGTGTGTTGTTTCACTTGGACTAATTTGCACATCATACGATTAACTGATTTTCATGTTTTCACATAAATTAAAAGTATAATCAGCTTCTGACAAAAATACCATGGATGCTAAGTGCAGACATGGATGGACAGCAAGAGTTTCATCAGGTATCTCCTTACAGTACTCTCTTTCATGCAGAAATTCTAAACAGATTTTTCTCACCAGTGCCGCACAGGAAGTTCATCAGATATTTGCAGAGCAGGATGAGAAGACAAAAACACAAACAAACAAGAGCACTGAATCAAACTAAACCCAAAAAGTAGTGAGACGCCATGAACCCAGAAGCTTTTAATCCTGCCTGGTGTCGCAGCAGCTTGTAGAGAAAATACAACAGAAGAATTCACAGCTTTCTGTTTTTTTCCTTTCAACAAAAAGCTGCATGTGTACTCAACTCTTACCATCGTCATGTAAGCTCCTATTCAGCAGGGTGTCTGGCAACTCTACACTGTGCCTGTCAATCAGGGCACCCTCCCACCCACCACTACACTGTCTGCCTGACTGCCTGAGGGGAGATTGCCCTCTGTTGCCTGCTTTCAGGACTGCAAAGAGGAACGATGGATGGATGGATGGATGGATGGATGAGTTGACAAGGGTGAAGGAGATCTTCCTCTGGGACTGAGGTGAGGCTGTCAAGTGAAAGATGGAAGGAGAGTGAAGGATCCCTGGGAAACTCGCTGACAAGCCAACATCCAACAGTTTCGTGCAATATTAAAGCAGACTATAGAAATGAAAAGTTTGAGTGTACAGCCATGCCACCACATCACTTGGTGTAGATTTTCTGCTATGCTTAAGGTTAACGTTACTACAAGAATGCTCTGTTGAAGCTGATGTTTAGGATAAAATTATAATATATAATTTTTTAAAATATTTTTTTATTTTTATCATCTGAATTAAGTGATATGTTAATGAGTACTAAACAAATGTAATCATGGTGTCATGGTAATGTTACTATTTTGCAGGTATTTGGAGAACAGTCCAGCTGACTTCTCTACAGTGGAGCTGTTTTGTCAGAACTGCTGGAATTGTAAAGACACGCACAAGGTTCAAAAGTCAAAGCTCGAAAATGGGACATACACTATCTCTTCTGATTTACGCCACTGCCACCCCTCTTACTTTCTTACATGGACTTTGTTGCTCTTTCAAATAGAACTGTTTGCTTTTAGCATCAAATATTCCTGTGGCACCCACCCAAAGGACAGCTTATGCTAGTGGCTTTTATGATACTGGGAGTATTTGATGCCTGGGCAATAAAAACAGGTTGTTTGAGTGTAGATAGTATAAGGTACCGTATGTTAAGTATACTGCATCTAGTCCAACTTAACTCCTTTCACCTAACAGCCATCCCAAAATAGTTTCTAAACAAATGTTAAGGTGAGGTAACTGGAGACAGAGACAGTGTGCAACAAATCTAAAATCACAGCCCAAACCTTCTGTACACACAACTTTAACCTAAACGCTGACACCTGCAACCTATGTGAACAGAATTTTCTGTCTCTGCAAAAAATATGCACTTTGCGAAAATGTAATGTACTGCTGCAAAAACTCTCATCAGGTCCACAGCGAGTATCTACAGCACTATCCTCTATGGCACCACTAACACAGTCCTCAAGCTTCAGTCCTGATGCAATTTACTTCTTACTACCTACAAGTCCCCCAAGAACTGTGCAACTTCCAGTCCACCCCCTCATCTTGTAGCATCTCCACCTATAGATCTTCGAAGACTCCTCAAAACATAATTGTCCTGACTTGCTTTTCCTTATCTCCTCCCACCAAACACTTACAGTAACTTTTCATATATTGTTACCTGGAGAAGGAACAGCATCTTCGTGCATGAACAATTGACACCAACCAATAAATGCACCCATCCTTCATTCCTCACATTTGTTTTTATTCCGTTTCCACCACCATCCAAATGGGAAATATTTCTGTAAATGATAATGTGAAATGGACTTACAAAAATCTACCTTAACCTCATGTGTGACTCACTCAAAGAAGAGGTCACCTGGTACTGCTTTAATTTAAAGGAGTGTAGCATTCTCATTTTTCATTTCAGTTCCATCAGAGTTTCAGTGCAAAAAGTAGTTTCAGTGGAAAATTTAAAGACAGGTCTGATAACACAAGTGTTCAGCATAAGTTCAGTGACTCGGGCTGTTATTCACTCCAATTTACAGTTTTGATTATGCCTCATAATGCAGACCAAGATGCTTCATATTTCAAAATGTTCCCAAGTTCTTTCTTATCCACAGAGCCTCAGATTATTCATTTTGGTTTCACAGTTGTGGAGCTCATTAACTGAAATTATGAAGGCTTTTTAGACTTAGAATTGTTACAAAGATTGACTTGGTCTTAATGGGTTATCTGACAAAGCTTGTTACTATCTTTGCCTCATATTCACCCATTCTCACAATAACACATTTGTACAGCTCTATGGAGGCAAGAGGGCTTTTTTTAATTTTGTCTTTTTTAAATCAGATTATGTTTAACGGGTTCACAAGCTTGCATTGTTTATTACTGTGGAGTCTTTACCTTACAATATAAAGCTCTTTGAGATGACTGGTGTGCTGAACTTGTTCTAAAAAATACATCTGAAGCTGAAAAAAAATGCAGCTTAAATTTGTCCCAGTCAAGGTTTAAAGGGAAATCCAAGCATTTAATGAATGACCAGTTCCACCATTTTCAGTCACACATTTAGACTCCCATAACTAATACAAACACCCTTAAAACACTGTTAAAATTATGATGCCGTGATCAATTAATTATCATATAAGCCTTTCTCTTAGAGAGAACTTTCATTTGAAAAGTGCTAAATAAAACAGACTTATAATAATATTTTTTTCTAAGGAATGGGGTTCTTGGGGTTAATGTGGTGACCATCAACCATGTTTCACATCTGATGATTTGTTGCATGGCACCTTTCATCTCACTCACTTCATTTGCAGTCATCTCGCTACTACTAGTGCCCATAAAACACCCATAATAATAATACTAATGATAATAATAATAATAATAATAACTTTATTTGTATAGCACTTTTCAAAACACAGAGTCACATTTTGAATAAAAACCACACATTGAAGTCAAGTATACATGTTTGAACATAGAGACACATAAACAGATACATAACCTCACATCAACCACACAGTCGGACATTCATTCCAACACACACACATACACACAAATAGTTGCAAACTATGGCCGAAAATAAAGGGAAAAGATTAAGGGAAAGCTAAGCTATAAAAATGTGTTTTCAGCAGTCGTTTAAAACAAAAAACAGAATCAGCCGACCTGATTGGCTGAGGAAGGCTGCTCCACAGTTTGGGCACAACAACCTCAAAAGCATGATCATCAGTGGTTTTAAAATCAGAACAAGGGACAGTCAGGAGACCCTGGTTAGAAGATTGGAGAGGCCGGCTGCAGTGATAAGGTCTCAGAAGCTCTGCTATATAAGTAGGGGCCTGTCCATGTAGAGCTTTATATGTTAATAACAGGTTTTTAAAGTGGATTCTGAATTTCATTGGGAGCCAGTGAAGGGAAGCAAGAATAGGTGTGATATGTGAGCGCCTGCTAGTTTTTGTTAGCAGCCTTGCTGCTGCGTTCTGCACCAGTTGAAGACGAGCTGTGGAGGACTGAGAGATACATGTGAAAAGTGAGTTGCAATAATCAAGGCAGGAGAAAATTAAAGTGTGAACTAAAAGTTCCAGATGATTGAATGACAGTAAAGGTTTGATTTTTGCAATATTTCTGAGGTGAAGGAAACAAGACTGGATGAGCTTTGAGATGTGAGTTTCAAAATTCAGGAGATCAGTGTTGGTCAAAAATGATACCAAGGTTTTTAGCAGATAATTTGATGTTATTGGCGAGGGGGCCGATGTACTGACTGACGTCCTTAGAGAAACCTCAGTTTTACCAGAATTGAGATGGACGAAATTCGAATACATCCAATTAATAATTATCATTATAATAACAATTGCATATTAAAAAAAATAGGTTTTATTATTTTCCACTTAGGAAGGCCTGTGTTTGCATATATCCAACAACCAGCAGCTCATCAGTTGCTAATTCCTGTACAGCTGCTCAAGCAGCTGTGATATGTATTTCTTTATATTTCTGTCAGACTCCTCTGGGAGAAGGATCTAACATCCTGTACTGTATGTGCTCATCTCACCACAACCACAGTGCTCCGACAGCTTTTTTTAACATCTCAACATTAAAAACAAACAGAGTGACAACAACTTCTTCATGTCGCTTTTTTTTTCTCCTTTTCCTTCTCCTTCCTTGTTTCATTGATGTCGGCTTTTCAAGAGAACAGGAGTAGCACTCAAGAGAGTGTCGTTGCTATTTTCTCTCCCCTCCCTTTCCTCTGCATCAACACAAAGAATGCTTTCAATTTTTAATGCATCAAGCTCAGAGAGAAGTCGCCCCAAACAAGAGGGAGACGAGAAGTAATGATGAGCAGCTTTAAACAGACGAGAGGTTTTACTTTGCTCAAAATATCCTCTCTGCTTTCAGCTGTAAAGAAAAAGCAGGATGCAGTGAGTTATAGGGATATTTGAAAACATGCATTTTAAATTAATATTTGCATTTTCTTCCTTATTATGAATCTTTTCATCTTTTTTTTTTCTTTAATGTAAAACAGTTACATGATTTAACATTTGATATGTTCCAAAACACTTCCTGTGGCGTCATGTTGGTAAATTGGTGATGATGGTCTATCATGGGTTGTGTTTCCTCATTTCACTTGTGTTGATTTTAATGTACAATGAATATGTTCTCTTAGCTTTTGTAACTTCATGCAGTCTGTTCCCGTTTAACTTACATATTCTAAAAACAAATTGGCATCAAATGCAGAGCTTTTTATTAGAAATTAAAATAAGCTAAGTCATGTAGTTATGTTATTTATCCCCAGTTACCAGCTTGGAGGAATGGCATCATCGTAATAACCAGCATTATCTGCTAAAGTAATGCACACACACACACACACACACACACACACACACACACCAAGGCCAAGTTGAATTTGGAATCTATGGATACGAGATGGTGGAAGAATTTGGAAAGACACATATTGTTGTATCCACCACCAGGCCAGAGGAAGATGTTATAAACATTTTTGCTTCAAACTAATGAAAAACATAAATTAAGTATCTCTTGATGCATGCTCAATAATCCAGGTAAAAGAATCCCAAAAAGTTGAATCTGTTCATCTGGACGTAGCGTTTCTCCCACTAAAAAACGCTACGTCCAGATGAACAGATTCAACTTTTTGGGGCATAAATTAAGTAGTAAAGTTGAACAATATTTGACAGAAGCTCCATTTGGTTTATTTTCTATACATTACCATTTTGTAGTCAGATAAATAAGAGAAACCCACACATCAACAGTTAATGGCAATTTATCCACCATTTCACTAAAAACCAGAAATAATGACAGGCAGCCTGTACAGGCTGTGCCTATGACAGCTGGAATAAGCTCCAGCCCCCCCACGACGCTGATCTGCATACACAGTTTAGAAAATGGATGGATGGATGGATGGATGGATGATCGCCAAAAGTAGTATCACCTAAGTTGGTAGGATTCACTTCTATGGAGACATTTAATTCTGGACTCTGTTGGGAATAAAAGAATTAAATTAACCTGTTTTTATATGATTTGTATACACATTGCAATTGTGCTCATTAAGAGCTGGCACTCCGTGTAAAAAGGGTCAAGAGCATCAAATTCCACGTTGTGATTGGATTGAACCATTGAGAGTGACATTTTGAGTACAGAAGGATCAGCAGCATGCTTACATTACACCTGCTATTTTGCTAATTAAAGTTTAATAAATCACTTGGTAGAAAATAGTCTTTAAGAAAGCTTAGGCCTTAGCTAAGATCTATGTATCTGGAAACGTTTTTCTTTGAAACTGTCTGATGTCAGATGGAAAAACAACAGAGACCATTAGAGCTTTGTAAGAAAGGAATTTAAGCTTCCCTAAACTATTAAATCCATTAAATAAATACTGTACTGTCAGAAAATGGCTTCAAATGCTAAAAATTAAAAGTAAAACTAAAAATTTAAAGAACTGCTACCAGTGTATTTCGTAGGTGGCAAATCAGGTGTGCATCCTCAGGGCCAATTTAATAAAATATTTTGTGATCCTGTTGTATGTCCTGCCTTGGCAATTTGTCCGATTCCAGACAGCAGCAGCTTCAATGAGCTCAGACACCCATCCATCAGATAAAAGGGAGGAAACCTGTTGGCTTTTCTCCCTCAACAAAGACCCGCTGATACCCGTCTTTCAGTGTAAAAGCCTTCTTTCTCCCCACATGTTCTTTCTTTCTGTGAATCTTCTGAAATCTGCTTGTCCCTGCTCGCTTTGTGAGCATGTCACAGTTTGTGGCAGGTACCAGCCCCCAACTGCCACTTCCTGTCAGCGGACAAGACAAGGACAAAAGGCTGCAGTGCAGCCAGACGAGAAGATGTAGTGGAGTAGAAGTGTTGACCCTGCAGTAAAATAGCTTCGGTTCAACTCGTCTGCTATGGCGACGAGTAACAGGTCTCAGACTTGACCTCTGCTGAGATAAATTACAAAATATAGCCGACACAAGCTGCTGAGCAGCTGGGAATGAAGACACAGTAAAAACATAGACTTTCACAGTGGATTTAGACCCTCAAAAATGTGTTCATCAAAGGAAAGAAAATTAGCGTATACAAAAACAAAATAATGTAAATGAGATTGTTAACTATGGGCAATATTCAGTCTCAAACAAAACAACAACCTGTCATATGTAAAATGATGTTTAAACCTCTTTCCAATATGGAAAATCTACTTTTAAAAGCACTAATATAATAAGTCTTGTCTCTCTTCTCACTAATATGAGCTTTTTTTCTTTATATTTTAATTAATGTAATTATTTGTGGACACATGTTATTTTACAGTGGATGAATAAAGTATTGTTAGGGTCACTGACGAGACAAACATGCAGGTTTGTGACAGCCTACACTATATGTAAGTGTTTATGTAAGGCTGCCACAGCACATGGGGATATGCTATCAGCTGTATTAATGAACAATGTAAAGTTCACCACATCCACAGAAATGAAGACGTGTCAACTGGAGTGATTTTTGATTAGCAAGTAAACTTTGTGAAAAGTGGTGGAATGTATTTCCTTTTTAATAAGACTTTAAGTGGTATAAATATTATAAAAACATTCATATTATAACAAGAACCACTCTGCTAAGCAAAGAGAAGCAACTCCATCATTACTTTAAGGCATGAATAAAAAATAATAATAATCAAGAACTTTCATGGTCTCTGTGCCTATACTTACAGAATCTTCCATACAGTGTGATGAGACAAGGAGACAAAGAGTTCCTTCTGCTAAAGAGGAGAAATTTATTAAAGTTAACAACCTCAGAAATCAACAATTAACAGCACCTCAGATTAATGTCCACATCACTTCTTCCCAGAGTTCAAGCACCAGACATATTGGAGCATCAACTGTCAGAAGGAGATTGTGTGAATCAGGCCAGAACTGATGCAAAAAATACTGAGGGAAACCAAGAAGAAGAAAAGACCCGCTGGGACCAAGACACACAGTGAAAGGATATTACACCAATGGAAATCTCGACTTTTGCCTGCCAAGTTCAGTATGTGAGATTTTGTGTTAATAGTTTGGATCTGCATGTGTGAAGTTGGTGAAACTGCTGGTTATCCAACAGTTATAGGGGTGGTTTGACCCAGAAGCATAGTGATGGGGTGCTACATCAGATCTGGCCTCCACAATCACTGACCTAAATCCAGCTGAGATGGTTTGAGATGAGTTGGATATAAAAGTGAGGGTAAAACAGCCGCATATGTAATATATGCATGTGGCGACCTCTTAAAGATGGCTGAGAGAATGAAGAGCAAAGCTGTTATCAAAGTAGAGTGTTGCATCTTCTTCTTCTTTCTGCTGCTGTCTTTAGGGGTCACCATAGTGGATTATCCCACGCTATCCCTAGCATCGTCTTCTCTCACACCAACCCTCTTTTCCTCTTTTCCTCCTGCCTGGCAGCTCCATATTCAACATCCTTTGTCCAACATATCCACTATCCCTCCTCTGCACATGTCCAAACCATCTCAGCCTTGTCTCTCTAACTTTGTCTCCAAACCACTCAGCCTGAGCTGTCCCTCTGATGTACTCATTTCTAATCCTGTCCATCCTGGTCACTCCCAGTAAAGCTCTAAACATCTTCAACTCTGTCTCTTGTCTTTTTTGTCAGTGCCAACTTCCCCAAACCAAACATCATAGCAGGTCTCACTCACCATCTTGTAAACCTTCAATTTGACTTGTGCTGATATCCTTCTGTCACAAATCACCCCTGTCCACTCCATCCTACCTGGACTCTCTTTCTTCACCTCTCCTGTGCATTGTTTGTTGTTTTAGATGGTTGACCCCAGGTACTTAAACTCATCTACCTTCACTACCTCTGCTCTGAGCCATACAATCAACAAACCGTGAACAACTAGAGTCTCACGGTTTGTTTATAGTCAGATGAGAGTGACGAGTAACATCTTAATTTCTGTACATTTCTGTACATTTCTGGAACATTTCTGTATCTACAGAGATGTGCCAAGTTAATGTAAATGATGTAAAACAAAAGATGACATGAGAATGCATCTGACTGACTTGAGAGCATGCAGCAGCAGTTACTTTAGATAACATTACAGAAGCATCCCTGCTTTTATTAGTATTGCTTGTTATGTGCTAAGATTGTGTTTATGTGTTTTGTACAACAAAATTATGTGAATTCTGTAGTGAAAATAATATCCAGGTTCTACAATATGCCTTTAAAAGAGATTATTTTCATTCAAATCTAACACTTATTAGAAAGAACAAATACTGACAGGAGTTTTAGTGGCTCTTCTCTGCTGCATTAATTTAAATGTGGTCTTTGTGATTGTTTGCAGATTGAGCATGCAGAAGCACTTTGATGTAGACTCAGCAGATTTTTCTTTTTCTCTGCAAAAAGCAGAGAAAAACTGTTGTCAGTCCTGAGCTGTTGGGAAAAAAAAACAACAAAAAAATATTTTTAAATTTCTTTCTTATATGTACATTTTTATATAACTTACAGAACTGTGCAAAAGTCACCTCCAATAAGCCAGACTTATCCAGGCCTTCTGAAGGTATTTCAAAGTTTTTCTTTAGACACTGCCTCCTTTTTCATGCATTTTCAGTCCAGTCCTTGTAACTGACCATTTTCAGAGGAATGCCTTTTGTTTGTTCAACCATTTAACATTGACCTATGAATCATTCAAGCATAAAAGAGGCACCAAACTCAAGGCCAAAGCCTCGTCACCAATGGTCTCGGTGAAAGGGTGGCTCTCAAGAAGCCATTCTTAAGGAAGGGAAGCAGGGAGAAGTTGCGCAAGAACTGGACTGAAAATCCGTGGCAACAGGTCTGATGGAGTGATAAATCCAAATTTGAACATTTGGGTTAAAATCGTCATCAACAATGATCCCAAACACACTGCCAATGCAGTAAAAGCATACCTTGATAAAAAAACACATAATGGAACACTATCAGTCATGGATTGGCCTCCCCAGAGACCGGACCTCAATATTAGACACAGTGTGGGATCATCTTCTCAGAGAATGAAACAAAAGGCAGCCAACATCCAAAGAATTGCTTTGGATGTCCTTCAAGAAGCCTGGAGCACTATTCCTGAACACTACTTAAATAAATTATAGAAAGCTGCCTCAGAGAGTTTATGCTGTGTTGACGAGTAAAGGTCGTCATACCAAATATTGACTTTCAAGCTCATTAGTTGTACAATCTCCATTTTGTCTTATATACTGTATTTCTATTTGTGTTTGCACGTTTCAATAACTCACTGCACCTATTTCCCATTTTCCTATAAAAACATAAAGAAATGAGGGGTGGCTCAAGACTTTTGCACAGCACTGTATAACAAAACCCGACACAATACTTACCATATAGAAAAGAAATACACATAAATTGCAATTCCACATTTATTCCAAAAATAAATATTTTATTATCACAGCCAAAAACAAACATGGACATAGTTTAAAATCAGTAAAAACACATGTCCGCCTCTCAGACGAAGTTTGCACAAAACTGAAACATTTCAGTTTTCTAAACCTCACACCATCAGCCAGCAAACTTAATAAACTTTATTAAAATGACACTTTTGCGAATTGCAACTACAAAGAGTGGTAGTGAATATAAGACTGAATAAAAACCATTCAGGTGAACAGTAAAAGAAGTAAATCCAGTTTACAGAGGGCTAAAACTGCCAAATGCAACAAGAATGAAAGACATAAAAGGGAAGCAGATAAAGAGCTGTTTGTATTAAAGTCTTTTAGGTGATAATTTAACAGGCAGGCTGATGTTTTATTTCTCAGGGGAAGAGTATCTTCTCTCCATCAAATTTACAGAGAGCCAAGGGAGGATGGGACTCCTCAGCTCAGCTCAAACCTATTGACTCAGTGTTTGCATGTTGGAGTAATGACCACCTGCCTGCAGATTAGACTACAGTGAAACTACACAGGTCTGAAAGAATTTAAAACTACAGTGCATCCTATTTAAATTGTGGTTTAGTTTGGCTTAGGCTCCAGTCACACAGGCCCATAGATTCGTGGGCAACCATCTGACAAACACTGGTTGTGAGGGGAAAAAAGTGTGTATTCTCCAACTGGCTGGCAACTAGTTGTTGGCAGTTGCAAGGTGAAAGTGGTCACTAAGAGGTGGTGGTGCACTGAAAACCTGTTTGCAATTGCTTTTGTTACTAGCAGATTTTTACCCCAACTTTGCATTGACGACCCTGACTTGTCTGCAGACTTTTGTCAAGTATTCACCAAATGGCAATGAAACTATGAAAAGTGTAACACAAACCAGAAATGGAGACCATTTGCCTTCAAAGTAAAAGTTGTGCCTTTTGAAATGTGTTGGTTGCAGTGGTAAAGTGCAGCTTTTACTTATAAGGTGAAGGTTTGCTGTTTCTGGTTCCATTGAAGTTTTTCAAGTTTCACTACTACTCAGAGAGTAAATGGGCAGACAGGTCGCCATCTTTCATGCAAACTACAGGTAACTACAGCAATCTGCTAGCAACCAAGGAAAGGAAGTTTTTGGTGCAGCACCCTCTTTGTGACCAGTTTTACCTAGTGACTGCCAGCAACCTCCAGCCAACACTCATTAACCATAACCGCTTAGGGAATACACATTTTTTGCTTGCGACCGGTGGTTCCCAGGGGGAGTCACTGACTGTTCTGTAGACCTCTGTGACTGACCTTAAATAAAGTAAAATATGGTCAATATAAAATGTATTTGTGATTAGTAAGTATGGAGTGACTGAGGAAAGTCTGAGCTTGATTAATGATGATTATACCCCTGTTAAGAAAATAAAAACTATGATAATGTAATAATGTTACATTAATTATTTACATACTAACATTTACATTTTCCCTTAGGGTTAGATATCTACTATTCCACTCAGTGGTCTAGTCCACTCCATCTACTCTCCTATTGTTGTGTGTGTTTAGCATAAGCACTGGGACCAAGACAAAACTGCTAGCCTGGAAGTGTCCAAAGTTAAAAATACAGTACATTTTGAAAATATCACTAAATGACACAATTAGTAGTTAAATGTGGAGATGTTTGTGCCACAAAATTCTTGGTAAAAATGCATTAACTTCACAGTTCATTATGTTACTATGTTAGCATTTAGGATATGACTATATAAACAATTATGTATCCACAATATGGGCAGTTATGATGGAGAAGAAAAATAGAGTTTACATCCAGACTTTATCAGGTAGTTTAGTCAACAAACGGCCCTGCTGCTCTGCTCTGTGTCTCGCTGTTCTCACTCGTACCTCTCTCTCCCAGGTCCCGGCGAAACAGGGGAGGCATGATAAGATAATGACGGCCAGCCGTGACAACCAGCCTCCCCCAGCACTGTCCCCTGAACCCACTGCTTCACCCTTCCCCTGCAGCCGAGCCACAAACCACACCCCGCATCATACCCGCACATACCCCCAGCCTAGCCTACTCCACCCCTCCGCAAGCGGGAGAGGAAATCACCCACAACCATCTGTGCCCCCGGCCTATGGACCACCTTGAACTTAAATGGATGGAGAGCCAGATACCACCAAGTGATCCGGGCGTTGTCATCCTTCATGCAGTGGAGCCATTGCAGCGGGGCGTGATCCAAACAGAGGGTGAAAGGGCGGCCCAGGAGGTAATAGCGAAGGGAGTTGACTGCCCACAGGATCGCCAGGCACTCTTTCTCCATCGTGCTGTATCGGCATTCTCGCCCTGACAGTTTCCTGGCTGATGTACACTACAGGGTGGTCAACCCCCCTTACCTGCTGGGACAAAATGGCCCCCAGCCCTCTATTCGAGGCATCGGTCTGCAGAATTAAAATGAGGGAAAAGTTAGGAGTGTGGAGCAGGAGTTCCTCACAGAGAGCCTTCTTCACCTGCACGAACGCCGCTTGGCACTGCTCCGTCCACTGGACCAGATCTGAGGTACCCTTTCGGGTAAGGTCAGTCAAAGTCAGCCAGAATGGACAGCAGTCTGTCCATTCTGGGCTTTGAACTGTTCCTGTTGCGGTATTGTATCACTTCCTGTTCCTGTTGCGGTATTGTATCACTTCCTGTTCCTGTTGCATCACTGCTGTGTTTTGTGTAGCTTATCTGTGTAGCCAGTTTAATTAAAAACCTCTAGATAAACACTTATTTCTTAGTGTAATCTTCACGTGTTTTATCTAAAGCTCTCTCTGCTGAATCACCTGCTGATTTTATTCACAGTGTTTATTCATTTTGCCTTTAAGGATTCGCTAGCTTAGCTTAGCTGTAGCTGAGTCACTAGTAGCATGGCTTCTTCACCTGCACTTTCCTGCTCAG
>VUQS01025058.1:9947-22059 GCA_015108495.1 Heterochromis multidens | reverse complement strand
GACTTAAATCAGATTAAGATGCTTTGGCATGACCTTAAACAGGCCGATCATGGTCAAAAACCCCTCTGATGTGGCTGAATTAAAATAATTCTGCAAAGAAGAGTGGGCCAAAATTCCTCCACAGTGATGTGAAAGACTCATTGCCAGTTATCACAAACACTTGATTGGAGTTCTTGCTGTCAAGGGTGGCACAACCAGTTATTAGGTTTAGGGGGCAGTTACTTTTTCATACAGGGCAGGTAGGTTTGGATAACTTTTTTCCCTTAATAAATGAAATCATCATTTAAAAACTGCATTTTGTATTTACTCAGGTTATCTTTGTCTAATATGAAAATTTGTTTGATGATCTGAAACATGTAAGTGTGACAAACATGCAAAAAAACTAAGAAATTAGGAAGGGGGCCAATACTTTTTCACACCACTGTATAAAGCTAAAAGACAGCAAACAAGTGGACTGACAGGTATGAAAAAATTAGACACGAACATAGAAAGGCATAACAAGAGAGAAGAGCAGGTAGTAAGTCTTTTACTTCAGTATTGCTCTCCTTGGTGTTCAGTCACTCTCTCTCAGCAGTGATGGTGGGAGGCAAATGCTTGGCTTCAGATGAAATGGACATATTGATATTAAAGGCCACCCCTGCAGTGGAGCATTCCTAGGTAATTTTCTAAAGTAAAAAGACATTTTAGTCATGACCTTTCTGAATCTATTTCTTTTACACATTTCTGTCTGATGCACTCATACACTCTCAGAAACGTGCATACTCTCATCCTCACATGCTGAGTGTTTTGGGGTGGAACTAAAATCTTTTAAAGCCACTTTGTAAGGTTGGTCCATTGGCTAATTCTATTCAGTGTGAAATGAAATTGCAAGCTTCTGTGAGGCATGTCCAAGTCTTGATTCAGAGGCCTGCAGCTTCTTTAAAGGCAGGATTTAAAAAGAGCAAAGGTTTGACACAAAGTGGCTTTGTTGATTGCATGAAATTAGGTCCTGCATATAGGCTTTTTACACCGCTCTGCTCTTATGCAAGACCCTGTTCTCCTTCTTACTTATATAAAGCCTGCGAGCATTTCCATTACTCTTGACAGAAGCCTATGACAATAGCTTTCCTGTGTGGTAATATGATTACATTAACATGGAGGAATGGAGCCAGTTGGTCCTAGAAAGCTCAAATCAAACAGGCTCTCTGAAGGTCTGTTATTGCATTTAGGAAAGACAAAAGGCAAATGGAGATCTTCCCATGTCATTAGAGAGCTTTGTCTTGTTTTTTTTTTTTGACTTTAGACTCATAATTTATATCTGTCTCCTTGTTTCTGTTCTGCATGCTCCACAGGGACGTTTTGAGGCTCAAATGCAGCCAAGAAAAAGATCAAACTTAGCTACTAATGAATGTACTAGCACTGTCATCTGCTGTCATGGCATTGTTCACCAGCAATGTGTGCACAGCATAGCGACAGAACAGCGGGCTTAGAGATGCTCAGATCAACTGGCCGGGGACCAGAATTGGCTGATTCTGTGTCGACCGGCCGGTTAGCCTCACGTATGTCTGATTATGAGCCCTTTCATGCATGCACAACACGCACACAGCGGTGCAGGCAAATAGTTGCTCACACACTCTATGTTGCTAGTGTGTGGCTGTGACTATTAGCGAGTTCTTCACTGTGAGGGAGGAAGACACAAAGTTCACCAAAGTAAACTGTGGAGGAACCACCATGAAAACATTTGTAACAACAGATCTGGGCCAGATTTACTAACACATTGTGCCAGTGCAAGCTGGGTTTTGGAGTTAAAAATAAAGTACTTATTTACAAAGAGAGCGCAGTGACTAGATTGTGTGTAAGAGGTGGGAACTCAGATTTTTTTACAACTGACCCTCTTGCATATGCATTTCTGGGAGTTCCTTTCTCAAGGCACAAAATACAGGGAGGAGATTATTTAAATAAAGTGTGCAAAATGATTTACTAAAGTTTGCAACATGCAATTTACTGCTAATTGCACTGATATTTCACGCCTAAAAATAATTTTTTGCGCTTGGTGCAGTTATTGCTGTGTGGAGGAGGCATCGCAGAGATTGAAGAGCATAGAAGAGTGAGACATTTCTCCACTCATGTCAGTTTATTTGGAATACCAGTCGAAGACACGATGAAACATACAAATTACCAAGCCACCTAATTCTAAATTTGCTCAATGCACTCAGCGATGAAGCTCCGACCAAAAATAGTCAAGCAATACCAGCGACAACAAAACTTCTTGCAACTCTTCAGTTGTTGGTGTCGGGTTCTTTTTAACATACTGTGGCTTCTGTGGCCTGTGCCTGTGCAGTGGGTTTCAAAGCGAAATGGCTGAAGAACGGAGAGAGTGGACGTTGACTTTGGACCCTATCCTGAAAATAATCAGGCCTTGGTGAGGCACGGGAAGTTTTAAAAGCAGCCCATTTTTCACTCTGATGTTTTAAATTAGTTTGATAGTTGGAAGGTGCTGTTTCTGTTTATTCTGATCAATGCATTTAAATTAATAAACTTTAAAAACACATTTTCCTTAAAGCTAAAGTATTAAAAAAAGGTTATAATTTCAGACCATGGACAGTGCACCCAGTTTTCACTGTGATCTCATGAGTTGTGCTCTAACACAGGTAACACTTCAAATAGAGCCCACGACTAAGGGCATAATTACCCTCTAATTAAATGTAATTTCGATGTATTTTATTTGAAATTGCAGGTATTTTACAGGAAAGGACACACACATTATACTGTAAGTAATTTTAAGTACTGCGTAATTTCATGGTAATTTTTCATACATAGTAAGTACACTACTTTTCGGGGCGCGGGCCTTAGGCAAGGTTAAGTCACTCCATAATACGGCCCGCACCCTGAAAAGTACAGTGTACTTACGATGTAAGATTGGGAAATATTTTTTGTTTTTTCAGGAAATTACCATGAAATTATGCAGTACTTAAAATTACACTCTACTTAAAATGATTTATGCTGTACTTACATGGTAATTACACCCTTAGTCATGGGCCGTATTAAGTGTTACCGAAACTAACAAAGGGAAAGTGGGTAAAGCTAAAGCTATCCAGAGCCAGCTGTAAGAGTCCCATTAACACCACATTGGTTTCTTTGTGTGCTGACTGTGACATCATCACACAGCCAAATCTAGTTTTCAAAATAAAAATTGAGAGGTGCATGACCAGCTAGAATAACACTAAAGCGTGGCTTGTGCCAGCGGATGTGATGTCACTTTTGTCATACAGCAAATTGTGAGCATAAAGGCCCCATAAGCCAGCAGCCTTGATATGAGCAGTCAAAGGATCAAAGCAATTAAGAGGAAAATTATGGAGACGAGTGAAACAGAGAAAAAACTGATGTCCTGTTACCTTGTGAAATTATAAACATATTGGAAAATGATGTAAGCACCTGACCTTTGTTTTGTTATATAAATCTGTTGCTTTTGTTTGGTAAGGTAAAATATGTCAGGTAAAGGTGGGTGTACAGCAGCTAATTTTCAGTTAATAATTTGTACCCTTGTCCAGGAGGAGTTTTTTTTTTAAGGGAGAGAAGATCCTGTAACTTAATGCAGTTTTGGGAAGAAAAAAAGTTTTAGTTAATTTTGTTATGAAAATAAAATTTTACATTTGAAGAAAATGTAATTTTTGTTTGTATATGCTGTCAGTTATAGTTCCTAAAGAAAATTGGAATGGCAAAAATCTGCATTGACAGGTCACGTTTCACATCAGAAATCAGAATCGGCCAAGAAAACTGCATCTCTAAATGTGTCATGCTTGCTGCTGAAAGGCAATGAGCAAATAAGGGCTGAAACTTTTTAGGTCTCTAAATTATTTTTATTACACTATAATATGGGCTGCATGCTATTACAAAATATAGTCACCTAAAATTGACATCTGGATATTTGTCTTATTGACAAAATGCATGTTGTACATGCACCTTTACTGAGTATCATGATTCCACAGTTTTACCTTTCTTGCTCCCAAGGCCTCATGTCTTATTGCTGGTATTTTTCTCCTGCAAGGTTATGTTTTGGATTTGGCAACTTATAAAAACTCAGTTGTGCGTTCTTGATCCTGCTGTTACTGCATCCCAACACACTTTAGGCATGTTTTTAGGCAATTACCATTTTTTTGCGAGCAGAAAGAATTGACTTGTATTGCATGAATGATTTGATTTGTACTGCATGAATTCAGAATTGAAATCATGCAATACAAAGTCACTAGAGAGTCATTAATTATTTTCCTTCCTGTGGGTGTGGGACATAACTGTTCTGTTTTCTATTTGAGTGAGAAAAGTGAGTGTTTTTATGTTCTTGAAACGTTCTGTTGTTCCACCAGTAAGTGCTATTGTTGTAGTTCAAAACTGCATTTAAACTTATGTATTATATTTGTGTTTTGGTTAAAAATAGGCTGTCAAAACACCATCTGAAACTTGACAGATCCACACTGACACTCCTCTGTATGGATATTATACAAAGCACTTTACGACACTATACAGAGTATTATAGGAAGCCATTGAAGGCAAGCGGCGATGCAGTCTGCATAATTCAGTGCTATTCAGCTGTCATATTTTATTTTCAAGACATACTTGAATTACTTGGGTAAACTGAGTGTAGACACACTTTGCATTGTTCTTCAAATTGTTATTGGTGGGGTGTGAGTGAAGTAAGCATTTAGTTTTTCAGTTTTTCAAGGATTTTTCCATGTCTTTAGTTAGCTAGACAGGGTTGTTTTTAGTATGTCAGGTGATATACCCCAGATTATTAAGTAAGAGATCTTCCTGAAGATAACAATTGAGCCTTTAAAACCTTTTCATATTTCATGGAAACTCAAAAGAGATCACTGAACTGTGAAACTAACAGTGAGCGATTCAAAGCACAGACAAATTTGTTCAGATGAAGGCTTATTGAGGGAGGTTTCTGTCAGACAAATTAATAGTACTGAGACAGATAAAAAGCCACTGTACTATATGTATGGATATTTAAACTGATGATACTAATGGAATCCCAAGAACTTTTCAATACAGGATCCTCCAGAACCTAGCAGTTATGCATAAAGACTTGTTTTCAGACTGTGTTGTTCATTAATGAATGCTGTACTGAGCTGGATGGCCCAAATGGACAAGGAGATAATGGTCTGAGCTGGAATATTGGAAAGTGAGAGTATATATCATACTATATGTTGTATAAAGATCATAATTATCAATATACATTGAATTAACATCCCCAAGGGAAATTGGAACTGATGGTTGAGTCTGAGTTATATCAAGTGTTTAGAAGCTGCTGCTGTGAATGGGCAAATTTTAACTTGGGGAGCCATCAGTTCTCCCAAGTTATGCTCTCTCTTAGACAACATTGATATTCAGGTGCTGTGGCAAGAAAAGCTAATGGATGCTCTTAAAATGTTTGGCTTGTCCAGACTAAGAAGTGCTTCAGTTAAGAAATACCCACAAAATGCTGGAGATTCCTTATCTATGGAAAAATAAATGCATAAATAAATAAAATGGAGTGGTGCATATGGCTCTGATTAGTGATTTTTGTACTGACTAATTCAGGTTTGGTCGATGCCAGTCTGTAACAAATTTACAGTGGTCTATAAGGAAGATTAGACAATTTAAACATGAAACCAGAGAAACCATTAGAGAGATTTTTACTCCATTGCTGGTGTTTCCCAGCAACTGCTGTTGGATTGACCCAGACTACAAGGACCATTAAAGTTTTATATTAGGAAAAAAAAATCACCTTTTCAGATTTAAATTTATATTTAATTACTGTACACCAAGCTTTTCCTCAAACACCAAATTTGTAGATTTTTCAAATTTATTTTACATACCTCTTAAAACTTAAGATTCATACTGAAGTTTCCGGTTTTTCTCTTGTTATTGTCTATCACACACTCTGCATGATAAAAAGGCTGTAGCTCTACTCCAGCACATCTGAGTCATTCACCCTTATGCTCTGGCCTGTCTTTTGTGGCTAACGGCTTCATATTCCTGCCTGAGAGTCAGTCTGGTGGTGCAATGGATACCACTAAGCACAGAGCAGAATTCATTTCACAAGCTGACATTACAGCTTAACACTGTTAGACCATATTTGGTTTGGCTTTATGTCCTTATCAGTTTGAGGATTTGATAGATGTGCGTATGTACTGTAAATGTGTTTGCGAACATTGATGTTGGAGAGAACATAAAGGACAATACAGCTATTGTGGTGATTTGTCTTTGAAGTTGTGAGTGGTTTCACTCCTGATATCAGGTCAGACATAACATCCCACTCTTAACACTCTTGCGTGTCACTCTGTGTGTGAAAGCACAGGGAGAAGTGGACATTATAACCTCAATATGACCCCAAGTTGTCCTCGTAATTAACAGGTAACCTTTAATGAGGCTTTGTCCTCAGAAGCTCTAACCATGGAAATGTCGCATTTAACCAGACGGGAACACATCCTGGGTCTGCACACACGTACATGCACACATTAATGTGAACACACACTCCTATGCACATATGCATACAGTGGGGAATGTGCTAAAAGTGTCCTGTCATGCTATAAATGTCATCTGACTGTAACATTCAGGGACTGCCTCTGTGCTTTTTGCAGATGGATCGTGTGGGAGGGAAGGAAACAGGCTGGGAAAGATCAGCCTGTCACAATGTGTTGTCATCATGCATTGAGGAGAACAGTGAGCTGAACACATGAACAAATTAGTCTAATCTGCATACAGTTTTTTTATTAAATCAAATGTCATAGCAGAATCTATTCCATACTATTAATATCTGAGTATTGAACCTGATTCTTGACAAAACAATGTCAGGGTCACTGGCAAGTGTGTATTCTCTAGATTGGGTTTAAACCCAGCAGGGAGAAACTGTTTGCACAATCAGACCCACTGCTCTCTCTGTGTGCTCAGTTTCTTTTTGATCTCTCCTCTGTCGTTTTCTCTTTTCTGCACTCTTTCTTCTATCCGCTTCCTTCCTGCTTCCTATCTAACTTTTTTTTTAACACAAACAACTTTTTCTGACAGTCCATTTATAAGGAGATAGATTGATGTGTGAAAGTTGTATTTTCAAAGATACACACACTTAAAAGGAACACACACTCATGCTTAAACACACAGAGAGCACCATTTCACATACAGCTAGATATCCATCAGGGAGCTATTGTTTGTAATAAGGTTAAACCTTGCACTGGTTGTGGTCACTAAGGTAAGCTCCTGAGCTGACATAGTTTTTTTTTATTAGGAGTAAAAAGATTTGGCTGGTAACTCCACTTCCCACACATTCACTTGATAGGTCTGTAGGGCTTTCATAATGCTGCTTTATTTAAATATCCATGAATATAATAGAAATGTGTGGATGGCTCCTTATGTCAGTGAACGACTCAGATAATTTTGAAGGAGGAAATAGGCTTTCTTTGAATGAGATGCAACAAATGCTTCTAGGTTGCAAGTTTATGACAAAGATCCTATGCACACGCACACACACAGATGCAATGTACATTTTAGCATGTTGACGTTAGGGGGGAAAGTGACACGTTCGGCTATTCATTTCCTCTGTAGCAGTGACTGGGGCTGTGTGAGTGTCATTTCACTGTAAATCGGTTTAGAAGTGAAACTGTCAACTTGCATCAAACAGATATGTGACGACTTCTGAATGCTGAAGAGGTGTGTGTGTGTGTGTGTGTGTGTGTCGGCCATTCTGCACTGCAGCCTAATGCAGAGATGTACTCTTGTACTGCATATGCATGCACACACACACGCGCGCGCACACACACATCCGCACACACACATCCGCGTGCGCTTGCATAGTGTCAAGATGTACGAACAGACACAATCACATAGACATTCCCCCTGCATCTTGTGCTCTCGTCACGCCTCCCTGACATTTTCTCATTGTCTGAATCTGAGATGAATACACACACAAACAAACACACATACACAATTGCACAAATTATACCACCCGCACAAACACGTTCTTTAGGTTAGAGGACAATTTGTTCAGCATCTGTGAAATTAGACATGGGGTTACAATGTAGCCTTTTCAATACTGATCACTGTCAAGTCTCTGTGTGTGTGTGTGTGTGTGTGTGTGTGTGTGTGTGCATTTTATTCATCAGAAGAGAGTTAAAAGAAACTCATTGTAGATCTTTGTGTTAAGTTATTTTGTGAATTTACAGTGAGCCTCAGTGGTTTAACTTAACTCAGGGAGCACGAGTAAAACATCTTCATGTGCTATTTATTTATGGACCTACAACATGATGTTTTATTATTTTTTTCTCTGTATGTGGCCAAAAAGCTGCTTCGTGTAGGACTGACTGCCTTGGGCCTCCAAGGATCTGTAAGTCATTATGGAGCTCCAACCTTTTATTTTCCATTAGTGAGCTATCACTTTGCAAGCCTTCTACTAATTAAGTTCATTGTAACATTTACATTTAGCCTCTACCTGTAGAAATTGATATGTTTGGCAATGTCTTTTTGAAAAAGTAGTGCTTCATCTTGTTGTATGCAGATGCTGGGGGGCTTACTATATGACTGAAACAAATTTTTGAAGAATGATAACAGAAAGAGAAAGTTGACACCATTAATTTTATAGTAATATTGCCATAGAAAACAAAAGGGGAGGGGGGAACGGATATCAAAAGAGCATTTACAGCTTCATGTATTATGATGATCATATGTTTTGGTTTCCCCTCAGGCTGTGACATATTTTTCTGCTTCCATGAAGCATTAATATGCAGTGTGTTGTAGTCTATTATCCCTGTTGCCAACTGTTTCTGCTGGAACTATGCTTGCTTGATCTCTGGTACGTTGTTGTTGTTTTTTTTATTTCTTTAAGTGCAGCTAATTTTCCTGTCTCCATTATGGCAACAAGCTGCAATTACTGGGAGATATGTGATAGAACTCAACATTTTTTGTCAAATTAAAATCAAACCAAACAAATATGATTCATGTTTTTAAGTCATCACCAGTCTTGATTATCTTCTTTTTGTCTTTAATCTTCTGCAGTTTCTATCTCCCACACTTTCTCTATCCTCCAGCATCATGTGGTTTTGGGACTTTGGTTGTTTTTGTTGCCTGTGTACAGGATTGGGGGCACAGGGTCATTTTAATGTTGGAGTATAAACTGAGTTAGTGAAAGAAAAAATAACTTTTATATGAACCCCTGCATTTGTTGGGGTTAGCAGCAACCTCTGTGTAACAAGTATTTTACTGCTGTGTTCCAGTTCAGATGCTGCCGCCTCCACAGAATACATCCCACTGGAGGGAGCAAAGGCCAAGGGGAAAATAAGCCTCCTGTATCTGCCCATGAAACATTATGTCTGGGTTACATTTTATTACAGTTTGTCACTGTCACCTCACAGCATGATGGTTCTGGGTTTGAATACGCTGGTCATCTGGGGCCTTTCTGCATGTTCTCCCTGGTCTTCTCTGGTGTCTCACTGGTTTTCTCTGGGTCCTTCAATTTCCTCCCACACTCCAAAGACATGCATTTTAGCTTGAATTGTAATTATACATTAGTTGTAGGTCTGAATGTCTGGTAAAGGGTGTCTTTCTCTGTCTTAGTTGTGGTGATCATGCCGTCTGTCCTACAATCTGGCCCTTCAACTCTATTTGGATAAGTGGTTAAAAAAATTTAATAATAAGTTATTTGTGCTGTGATACAAAGATAACATGGTCATGCAACACTTTCTGAAATTATGTTGTTAAAAAAACACAACTGCTGCTCCATCAGAGTCAAATTTACCTCGGTGTAATATAAAAATAATATGAAATAAACAGAAATTTAAAAAAAAAACAGTAAGCATGACTGTGAATGATAACAGATGCTCACAGAAGAAAAACAACATAATTTGACAGCATGCATGGAATGGCTCAGTGCTGTTTTTAATAGGAGTCTGGCCTGAATTGTGTGTAATGCTGAGGGATGGAGGGAACAATGGCTGTGTCCTACAAATTCAAGCAGTAGAAGTCTGTGTTTGGAGAAACCTTTGAACTAGAACAGTCCTTGTCAGCCTCTTCAGATGTATTTGGCATTAAAACACAGACCTGCCACACTGTATGGCATTTTTCTTCACTGGTGTTACATGGATTACTGTTGAAGGAAGCATTTGTGGGAGCCTATCAGAGAGCTGTATTAGAAGCCCCTATGCATTTATGTGTATGTGTGTGTGAGGGAGAGAGAGAGTTAGACTGGACGCTAGTTAAATCAGAGCTGCCTCTGTGCTTGCTCCTTGAATCCCCTGTTGGTGAAAACTCAGTTTGTCTGGGAGCTAAAAGAGACTGGTGAATTATTAAAGCTTGCTGAAGCTTCACTCATAGTGAACCAGCAGACTACTGAGACACCACAACGCACACACATACACATATACACACACTGAGAGGCCAGTTCAATGTAATACCCAGAGGGTACCGTACTCACAATTGCTACACATGAAGAATGTTGACTGTTCATGCTGAGCAAAGCTTGTGGATTTCACTGTTTGCAGCTGCAGACAGACTTCAGTAGTCTTTCAAACATCCAGCTATAGGCTACTCTTACTACAGCTCACTATAGCAGAAAAAAAATCATCCCACCTGGCTTACAACATTTGCTTGTAAGTTTGTAGGTTGAACTCAGAGTGAGACAAGATTTATGAAGAGCTGCTACCTTGCACTCTAACCTTTTAAAGATTAATTCTGATGGCATTTCTGTTTTATTAGATGACCAGTTGATGTAAAATAAGACAAAACAGTTCTGGGTTACAACCTAGCTCTTTATTGGTAGCGACACGCAGGCAGCCGTTTTCAATTTGGTTGTGAATTCATTCAGTTCACAGAAGTGTAGAGAAAAGTGACTCCAGGGGCTTAGATATGAAATTCTTGTCAAGAAAGACAGAACAAACGGAATTCCTGAAAATGACAACCACCAACCTCTGTCCATCACACTGACTATTTTCATAGATATCTGCCTGACATGCTCTTCATGACTGTCCACATATTGTGATTGTTCTTAGCATGGTGTACAACAGAAGCAAAAGTGTGGATTAAAGGTGATTTGTTTGTCATCCATAGTGTGTCAATATGTTTTGAACCACCACTCTGCTGTAACTGTTACCTTGGCTTTTGGTTCACTTGCAAAGTTTACTGCATTCTTCGAACAACACAGCACCACCCTTGGGAGTGTAATGGCATATTTCATGACACAATTTTGATTTTATTTTATTTTTTAAGAGTCTGTAAAATCAGAAAACAAAAGTAACTGCAATGTTGCTGTCCATTGTAGGAGGCATTGACATTTTTGTCTCTGTAGCCATCCTGATAAGATGTATGTTGTTGTGGATACTGTTATATATTTATACATAGTCAGTCTCTGGATCCAGCTGGTACTTCAGTTTTTCCCCCTAGGTTTTTTTAAAAATTCTACCGTACTGAGAGAAGGCTTTGTTATGCTCTAAACGTATGGGTGGAAAGAGCACTTGCTACAACAATGTTGCAGCACATTTTCCACTTGAGAAATAGTGAGCACAGAGAGAATAAAGCCACAGTTTATTGTGCCCAGTGGTTTAATTAAAGTGCTTAAATGGAGCTCATAGTATGGGTCTTAAGCAGGAGCATGAAGTCATTTGTGCCATCTAGATGAGCTGATGATCAGCTGATTCCTTTAAGTGCCATCTTCATAACCATCCACATAATGGAGTGCTCTTCTTAAACACTCGGCTCTATACATCTGCTGTGTTCCTGCCACATTGGCCACTGGTGTAGTGCAGACTGAAAATGCTCATCTTTCACGTGTAGCTTACTTAATTTAAGGTGATTCATGAACTAATTTGTTTATTATAACCAAGCTTTGCATAAATGATAAATGTAACTTCTAACCAGCTGTTCTCACTCATATAGTTAATGTTTTGCCTTGTTTGTTGTTTGTGGACTCTTTTTTTTTCTCTTTCTCCTCACCCCACAACCGGTTGAGGCAGATGCTTGTCCCTCCCTGAGCATGGTTCTTCCAGAGCTTTCTTCCTCTTGAAAGGGAGTTCTTCCTTCCCACTGTTGCCACATGCTTAATCATAGGGGACTGTCTGTTTGTTTTTTTTTGTTTGTTGTTTGTTTTTTTTTTGTTTTTTGGGGGGGGCGG
>VUQS01025053.1:3363-14382 GCA_015108495.1 Heterochromis multidens | reverse complement strand
GTGTTGGGCTACGCCCCACACGTTTGTGCGCTTTTATAGGCTGGATGTGGCACAGTCATCCCTGGCTCAGGCAGTGCTGGAATCTGGTGCCTCAGGTCCAACCTGAGACCCTGAGCAGTGCTGGAGCCTAGCTTCGGGAGAGTTGGTGCAATCCAGGAGTGGGCTATATCTCCCATAGTGAAACACCAAGCGAAGTTAAAAAAAGAACGTGGGGTTACTTAACGTAATCCCTGGTTCTTTGATAACAGAGTGAGGTGTTTCACCAACACTTCCCTACTTGCTTGGGCACGGAAAGAAATCTGCTTAGAATAAGTAGGGAGGGATTGGTCGGCTGTGGTGGTAGGAGGGGGCGGAGCCCTGAGCACGGCTCGACAGGTCTGTCATGGACAGACGTGGTGTCATTGGAGCTTCCGTAGTTGGTCACGCCAAGGCGATTCCCATAGTGAAACACTTCACTCTGTTATCAAAGAACCAGGGATTACATTAAGTAACCCAACGTTCTGTACTGGCACAAGATGGCGCTAAACATGCTCTAAAATCTTTAACTTTAAACACTTATTTCTTAAATCCAGCTTCACAGACAGAGTTAAATCTATGACAGTTTTTTAGAAGTAGGGCTCCATGGTGTAAATTAGCCTTTATACATGTAGTGTTTCATGTCCACTTTAAACTTGCACTATTTGTAGAGAGGTGATTTTACAGCTAAGGTTTAGCATGTATTATTGTGGAACATGTGTTAGTTAATTTTTTATTCTTAAATCCAATACCAGGTGAACTAGTCATAGAACAACACTACAACCAGAGATGAGGACAGTTTACCAATCATGAAGTTCCACGTTTGTAAAGAGAAGGTCTGCACGTGCCTTCCAAAGTGTGGTTACATTTTCCTATTCTTGGTTGTGTTTGTCTTTATCTTACTGATATACATCATGGACATCCTGGAGGTGAGGACTTTTTTTGTTTAATTAATTAATTTATTTGTATGTTTAAAAAAAGATTAAGTGAATGTACATGTTTGTGTGTCTGTGTAGGAAGGGGTAAGGACTTTGTGAATATGCATGGTTCTGTTTAGTTTGAAAACTGCTATTTGAAAAGCAGGGACAAGAAGAGACAAAAGACAACAAACAAGCAAAAAAAAAAGTTTTTGACTATATATACACAGTTTTACAATTTGTTAGACAAAGACAAGACAATATTTGTAGTTTTCCCTCTGTTCACCACCACACAGGAGATTAAATAAAACAATCAATGAGTTTGAAGTGAAGTGCAGATTTTTAGCTTTAGTTAAAGGGGTATTACAGAATTTTTGCATTAACTGTTTAGGAATTTTGTTTATGAATTAAAGAATGATAAGAAAAATGCAGCCACCTTCAGCCGTTGCTTGTTTGTGAGTTTTTCAGTTTTGTATTTAATAACTGAAAAGGATGCTGTGCTCGGTTGAGATCAGGTGACTGACTTGGCCATTGTAGAATATACAATTTCTTTGCCTTGAGAAATTCTGGAATTGTTTTTGCAGTATGCTTTGGGTTTTTAATCCACTTGCACTGTGAAGTGCTGTCTGACCAATTTGTAGCATCTGGCTGAATGTAAACAGAGAGTATAGCCCTGTAATCTTCAGAATTTATCCTGCTGTTTCTATCAGCAGTCACATCATCAAAAAACACTAGTGACCCAGTTCAACTGGCAGCCATAGTCCATGCAATAACATTGCCTCCTCCATATTTGATAGGTGATGTGGTATACAAGCTGTTTTTCTCCTTCTCCATACTTCTCTCCTTCCATCATCCTGTTACAAGTTAATCTTGGTTTTCAGATCTGTCCAAATAATTTTTTTTAGAACAGCTGATTTGGGCACTGCTAAAATTTTTGCTATCTGTTTGATAAGTTTATTTTGGATTGTTAACCTAATAATGGCCTCCCTCACTTTCACTGACATTTCCTTGGCCCTCACCCATCTATCTGTCCATCCCTTTTCTGCCACAAGTCCAGTTTGTGGTGGCAGCATTCTAAATAGAGAAGCCCAGAACTCCCTCTCCCTAGCCACCTCCTTCAGCTCATCCGGGGGAACACTGAGGCATTCCCAAGTCAGCTGAGAGATATAATCTTTCCAGTGTATCCTGGGCCTCTTCCTTGTAGGACATGTCTGGAACACCTCACCTGGTAGGTGCCCAGGAAGCATCCTTGTCAGATGCCCAAACCACTTCAAATGGCTTCTTTTGAAGAAATAGCAGCTCTACTCTGGTCTTTTCCACATGGAATTTACCCTATCATTAAAGGAGACCCCAGCCATGCTTCAGATGACTCAGAGATGTGGTCAAATGTCTTCTCTTAGTCTACAAAAAACAGCTTGGTTGGGCAAACTCCCACACAGCCTTGAATATCCTTGAGAGGTTAAAGAGCTAGTGCAGTGTTCCACAAGCATGATCAAAACCACATTGTTCCTCCTGAATCCAAAGTTCGACCGGCGGGTGGACTCTCCTCTCCAATACCTTGGCATCAACCTTCCCAGGGAGGCTAAGAAATGTGATCCCCCTGAAGGTGGACATTGTTTAAAAGGGGAACCACCACCCCAGCCTGCCAATCCAGAAACACTGTCCCTGAGTTCGATGCGACATTTGACATTGAAGAGGCGTATGGGTGGGCAATATAGCCTTATAATTATATCACACTACTTCAAGAAAATTTATTACAGTTATATTTCTGATGGTATGGAACAAACCTGATGATATAGAAAAAACCTGTCCAACATCCTTCCCCGCTATCTGATCCAACTCACCACCAGGTGGTGACTGGTTGACAGCTCAGCTCCACTCCTCACCCAAGTGTCTGAGGCATTCAGCTTCATTTATTGTCATGCCATCAAGTGCAGGACATGTCAAAAAGTTCAGTGGACTTTAATACACATGCTTCTCCTGCAAAACTGGTGATAATGTGTCACAGACAGCTTATTCTGCCCTCTGCTGGCAAGTGAAATAAGTGCGTAAATGGAACAAATGAATGTACTAAGTAAATCAAGCCTTACCTAAAAGCTCTGGGCAGGTATTTGGGGATAAAAGAAAATACACTCTACAGGTGCCACATTACTCCCCTGCAAAATAAATGTCGTCCTCAACATGAGCCTTGATTCTTGAGTTCAACATTAAGCTATAAAACCTAAGAGTACAAAATATAACAGTGTATGGTGTAAGGCTGTGACATTTCACATTACAAATTTAATGGCAATGGCTGTCTAATGCCAATAAACGGCCTTAAGTCCCATTCCGTTCTTACCATTACAGTGCATTACTATCACTGTGTGATGTAATCACACTCTACTCTCCAACAACTCTACAGCTTTACCACAGTTTAACTCTGAGCAGATGCAAAAAGGATAGTATAGCACTTAGCTGAAAACAATCCATTTATCTTATTGACATGCCTCAGTTCGAGTCTAATATATTAGCTCATAGCCAGAACCTTTCTTCAGTAATTTAAACCAGGTGAGTACTAAAAACAGATAATAATCGTGTTAATTAATGCAAATCAAGGACAGTAACCACTCAGTTCACAAACAGTCCACATTACTCCATTTTCCCATAATGATCAATGACAGAACATAGCAACTGCCTGTTTCTTTAGGACATCTTTCTCTCTGAGATCTGCAAGGCTATGTCAGCCTGTCTTCTGATCACTGAGCAGGTCTGCAGACTGATCAGGTTGTATTACCCCTGCAGTGTCACTTTCAGTGTTGCTATTGTCCAGAGACACTTATACTGGAGCTTCCAAGGTGGACTCCTCTACTTATGCAATATTCTCAGGTTGGTGCACTATTTCAGGAGTTTCAGCAGTAACATCCTGATCTCCAGACCGGTGGTGGTGACATCCAACCCTCTGAGCCCAATACTGTTCCTCCTTGTCTGAGTTCACTGGGTCCTCTGGTGTTCATTTGCTTTGGCATACTGCCTTTTCTTTAATTTAACATGGGATTTACTTCCCCCAGTATTCTGTGCTGCCTCCTCAGAAGGCAAGGCATTACATGGCATCAACATGTTGCGATGGAGGATTCTATTCCTCCCTGTGCCACACTCAGGCTTTACCTCATACACTAGGCTGCTTTCCCCCTTCTGTGAGACCACAATATGTATTTGATCTTCCCAGTATAGGCGCAATTTCTCAGGCCCTCTATGCTCTGACATATTCCTCACAAGGACCCTGTCACCTGGTGAAAGCACTGTACTCTGCCTCTTTATCAACATAGTATGTTTCCCTCTTGCTATAGACTTTTGAAAGTTTTTGGATGCAATATAATATGCTTCTTTCATCTGTTGTTGCCATTTTTGAGCATATTCCTGGTGAGAGTTACACCCTTCCTCACTATTAATCCCAAAATTCAGATCGATTGGCAAACAGAGATTTCTTCCAAAATGCAAGTAAAAGAGAGAGTACCCAATTACTTCACTGGTAGTGCAGTTATAGGCGTGTACAACCTTATTTACATAGTAACTCCAATTTTCTTTTTTTCTCCTCATCCAAGGTCCGTGCGATTAAATCTTTCTGCTGGGTTCCCCTGTGGATGATAGGGAGTTGTTTTTGAATTCACAGTGCCTGAATTGTTCTATTTCAAAACTGGGAGCAGAAGCTTGGTGTCGATCAACCTGCTGCTTTTTCTACTTTGCTGTCCTTAAAAGAACTGCTTTAGTAGATCTCCAGAACCACCAACAGTGGCGAAGATGGTGTTGCACAGATAGCATGGCAACTTCTGATTCAAGTGCAGGGAACAGCAATAGCTGATTCAAAAGTTGAGAAGCCAGTAGCAGATGGTGACATTCTATCAGTGGTGTTTCTTCAGGACAAGCAAGGCAAGCAGTACTTACCTTGTTAAATCTAAAAATAGACATAAATTAAAATGTACCAAAATTAAGCAATCTTTTTCCTTTCATCTTAGATAGGGCTGTCATAAAACTCCTCACCTGTTTGCATTCATCCTTTACATTACTACCATTTTGTGGCCCCAGTTGGCTATTGTCACTGAAAGCTCCACGTGTTTCTTGCTCATAGGAAACTGTAGCTGTCTCCATTTTATGGGCGTGTCCGTCTCCTGAGGACAACCAAGTGCTGAGAGACAGCTTTGTTCTGCTGGCTTGCACATGCGCATTGTGGATAAACCTCTGGTCTTTCACAGTAAACTGATGGGAAACCAACGTGCAAGGCAAGCTGCCGCTGACTCTGCTTTCACTGCTCTGAGATGAGTTACAATCTGCTCTTCGTGTGGAAACAAAGCTAGCATTAGCAAGCAAACGGGCTTCAGTGATTTATCATCATGACAGATACATTTCCTCTTGCTAACCACTTTGGCCAACATGTGTGATGTAGAGAAGATGGAGCATGAAAAAATTGTTAATAACTCCTTTAGTACATTAGCAAGGAAAGCTCTGACGATGATGAAGAGAGGACGAAAGCTCTGACCATGTTTGGTCTAATAAAATAGGTAAGTTGACCAGGTGTAGGCACAACCAGCACTTTCAGATTAGCATCTATGAGAATCGTCTCTCCTTACCATTCTGTAAAAGTCACTGCATGCCACTGCATTCTATGTGCGTACCCTACCCAAGTAAGATGGGATGACCAGGAAGCAGGATTAGAGGCTGCTACACAAGAAATGCTGCTTCCAGCTCCAGGATTTCCATGTAATCTGAAAACATGTTGCTCGAGTAACTTAGAAGTTTGGAACAAAATCAACAAAAATGTACTTACTTAGAGAAGCGATCAGTGATGGTGAGTATTAATGATAAATGGACTGATTCTTATATAGCGCTTTTCTACTCTCCCGGAGTACTCAAAGTGCTTTAACATGCCTCATTCACCCACTCGTACAAGCATGCTTTTAAGTGCTTTTTCTGACATTCATACTCCGATGGATGCATCGGAGAGCAACTTGGGGTTGACCCAAAGATATTTGGCATGCAGACTGGAGTAACCAGGGATCGAACCACCAACCTTCCGATTAGTAAGTGACCTGCTCTACCTCCTGAGCTACAGCCACCCCTAAATTACTGTGTGTCCATTAGAGGGAGGCAAACCCATGACGAAGTCCAAGTCTATATGGGACCAGGGATGGCTTGGAGTTCACAGAGGTCCAGTGGATGGAGTGTGAGTGGCTTTAGCAGGCTGTTATATAAGAGCAGACTTCTGCCTCTAAAATTGGCCACCAAAATGCCCTCTTGAGAGAGGTTTTGGTTCTATGGATGCCATGGTGACAGGTAAATTTAGCAATGTGTGCTCAATAGTTTACATGTGAACAGACTTGTCATGTCATAAAGATGCTAAAAACTAGCGGACTCTAAAACAGGACCCAACAAAGGCAGTTTTCACAGTTCACAGATTTTATTTTACACAAAGGAATAACTTGCTCAGAGAAGATCACAGCAAGGAGTATTTTCAGGAGCCAATGCAGGAAACTGTGCAGGATTTAACTGGGAGAGAGGAGAGGAAGATTAGTCCAGGTAAGAATGTCAGAGGTTGCCTGCCCAACCCTGTCAAGATCTCAGAGAGAGTGAAAACACAGAACACAGGCGCAAACCATGACAAGACTGCTGAAGGAAGGTAGAGCTCATTAACTGGTCCTCTTCTGGGGTCGGGTTCAGTGTTCTGTGCCTGTTTAACAACTGCCTCAATCTCCCAAGTGAGGGTACCAACTATGCAAGATGGGGCAAAATGGGCTCTAGTTGCTTTGGTGCATCTGTAGGAGAGAACTGGTAAGAAAAAGCACCTATTTACTATAGCCTATCCAGGGTGATAGGTTATAGTAAACTTGAAACTGTGGAAGAAGTGGGACCAGCGGGCCTGGCAAGAGCTTAGGCAATTGGCAGAGCAAAGATAGGCAAGGTTTTTGCAGTCTGTCCATACCACAAATGGGTGTTCAGCTTCCTCAAGCCAGTGTCTCCCCTCTTCCAATGCCAGCATAACAACCAGCAGTTCATGGTTGCCTACATCATAATGCTTTTCAGCTGGATGTAGACAACAAGAGAAAAAGGATGGATGCAGTTTATTGTTAGAAACTTGAGACAAAACAGCACCTACCCCAGAATTGGATGCGTCAAACTCAATAGTGAAATGCCAGGTGGGGTCTGGATGAATCAATACCAATGAGAAAGTGAACTTCTCTTTGAGCGTGGCAAAGACTTAAGCTGCTGTGGTGTCCCATGAGAAGGGTAAGTCAGGTTAAGTAAGGGTAAGTCAGGTTAGAGGAGCTGCCACTCAGCTAATCCTTGATGAACCTAGAAGTTTGCAAATCCAAAAACCTTTGCAGTTGTTTGCAGCTTGTGGGTTGTGGCCACTCTACCACTGCTTTTATCTTATGTAGATCCGCCTTCACCTGCCCACTCTCAACAATATACCCTAGGAAGCTTACTGACGAAACATGAAACTAAAATTTCTCTGCTTTAACAAACACCCTGTTCTTCAGCAAACAACATACCTGCCACGTAGATGCTCTTTCAGGGTGCAGAAGAAGATGAGGATGTCCTTCAAATAAACAAAGAGGAAGCAGTTGAGCTAGTCCCAGAGAACATCATTGACGAGAGCCTGAAAAACAGCAGGAGCATTTGTTAATCTTCAAGTCATTACTAAATAGTCGAAGTGGCCAAGGGGAGTGTTAAAAGCTGTTTTCCGCTTGTCTTCCTCCTTTATTCTCAACAGGTTGTATGTGTTATGGAGATCCAGTTTAGAGAAGAATCTGGCTTACTGTATTGGCTCAAAACCACAATTAATGAGTGGCAGAGGATGGATATTTACCATCCTGTAAATACATGTTTTGTGTGTTCCACCACAAAACCTGTTCTCACCTGTTCCTTTTCCACTTAGGAGTTTGGTGTTCACCGCTAGCCACTTACCTCTGAATCTTTCTCTGGAAACCCATATCTGCAAAGAGAAGGACTCCCCAGTAATTCACCCTCTTGCTCCTCTCACCATCTTGGAAACCTGCCTGCTCTCTAGTAACCCTTCTAAAGCCTCGGTCTTGGAATCCTGCAAGTAAGACAGCAAAATCTAATCAGCACAATTTAAAGATCCATGGCCACAAAGATCCACCTTGGCCTCAGTTAATTCTACCTCTCCTCTCCCACAATGCTCCCAGTTGTTTCTCCAGTCAGACCTAGGTCTCAGTTGTTAACTGACAACAAGTGTGGAAATTGTCTGCTTTTCAAAAAAATCTTCTAAAACTACTTTTGGTGTGCTGAGTCTGAATCCTGAGTCCTATCCTTGCTTAAATATGACACACTTTTACATTCAAAACAGAGACTGGTATTGACTCAAGGAATTCATCTACTGGTAAGCCCAGCTGAGTAATTAATTTGCTATCCATAAAGCTTTGTTCAGTGCCAGAATCGATCAGTGCAGACAATTTCAGGGAATCATGTCCATCCATCCATTATCTTCTGCTTATCAGAAGGTTATCTAGTTTATCTAAACAGACTCAAGCACAGGATACATTGAAATGTTCAGTCCAGGAGTTTGCACAGCAGAGTTTAGGTGAGTATACAATGAATACAGACAGATGGTATGCAACAGGAATGATTAGAAGGGAAGTATTAGCAGGTTCAGAGAACAGGTAAGTATGCAATTAGTACTTTGAGCAGGTAAGCATGTTGCAGGAACTGAAAGCAGGTAAATATTTTGCAAGTATAGAGAGCAGGCAAGTAGGCAAATGGTATTGTCAAGGTGACCTAAGAAGCTGGACTCAAACGCAGGCTCCAAGTGAATACTGAATTTATTTACAGTGAATTTAAACAGCAGTTCACAAAGGTCAAAAACAGGTGGTGCAGTCCCAGTCTCCCCGAGGCCCGTCCTCCGTATCCAAACAGATCCAATTTTTCCAAATTCCACACAAGAGTCTTCTCACCAGTCTGAGTCAGGAAATTCTCTGAGCAATCCTGGGCACAAAGACAGGTAGGTAAGAATCTCTTTTGCGAACAGGTAATCACAATGAGTTAAGGAGCCAGGCAGTGGCCACAACGAGGTAATCTGAGGCAGGTGTGTGATTACGCCAGGTGTGCAGGAACCAGAAGGCGGGAAACAGGCCATGTCCTGACAATGCACAAAAACCAGTGCATGCCTGTACACAAAACACACAGAGACCGGGAAAAGAGAAAGTGGAGGACAAGGGACAAAAATACACAGAAAATGGCAGGTCACGCAGCAAGGACTGAGGAACCATGACAGGTATTTAGGTAGATATGTGAACAGTCCAGGCTCATAGCAGCTTGAGGTCAGTTTCCTGAGAGTGCAGATTTGACTCTTCGTGAGGGGGTTAACAGAATTCCCACTGTCTCTCTTTCTCTTTGCAGAAAAGCAGTACTTAGCTATGTGAAGCAGGTCATATTCCCAGCAAACAGAGTGAGAGTGGGCAGGCAGGTAAGCAGGCGGGTCTCGAGCAGGCTTTTTAGAAGGGTCCTTGAGCAGAGGAGAGACAGGTGGGTTTAGACACCCACAACACCAGTGGCCTTGCGGATCATTTTGTTGAGTCTGTTGGTGTCCCTGCCCTCAGTCTGCTTCCCCAGCATTGGCCAACACAGACTCATAAAACATCCTGAGCATCCAGCAAACTAGTGAAAAAACAGTCATAAAAGATGAGGAAAAAAAATGTCAGTGGCCTCCACCTGTAAAACCATTCTTGTTTAGGGGGTTGTCTCATTGTTGCACTCTAGTGCACCTGTTGTTAATTTCATTAACACCACAGCAGCTGAAACTAATTAACAACCCCCTCTGATACTTAACTGACCAGATCAATATCCCAGAAGTCTAACTGACTTGATTTTGATGTTATACTCTGATGTTATATACATGTTTTATATATCCACAGAAGCAAAATGTAAAGAAATAAGGGGTGGTTCATGAATTTTGCACAGCATAGTATAAAGAGTGTATTCGTTACCCAGACATTGAATTGTGCTATCTATCTACACACACACCCATATAAAAAAATTCCCCACTCACCCTGCAGGCAGTCTTTATTTGTCCTTCAAGGTCGGGTCCTCTACAAGAGACCTTGGAGCTTGAGGGTCCTGCACATTATCTTTGCTGTTCCTAGAATTGCGCTCTTCTGGACAGAGATCTTGGATGTTGTTCCTGAGTCTCCTGGAGCTACTCTCTCAGTTTGGGCTCACTGTCCCAACTGTTCTGATTACCACTGGGACCTCTGTAGCCTTCACTCTCCACATCTTCTCTAGCTCCTCTTTCAGCTCTTGGTATTTCTTGAGGTTCTTGTGTTACTTCTTCCTAATATTGCTGTTGCTTAGTATTCCTATATTTATCACTACACCATTTTGTCCGTCTATCTGGAAGTCCCACAAGATCTTAGCTTGATCATTCTCATCCACTTCTGGGGACATATCCCATTTTGACCTTGGGACTTCCAGGCCATACTCGACACAGATGTTCCTGTATACTATGCCAGACACTTGATTATGGCGTTCCATGTATGCCTTGCCTGCTAGCATCTTACACCCTGCTGTTATGAGCTGGATTGTCTCAGGGGCATTTTTGTACAGCCTGCACCTGGGGTCTTGCCTGGTGTGGTAGACCCCACCATGACATATTCTAATCTCTGTAATAAAATACTATGGTCCACAGTATTGAATGCTGTACTCAGGTCTAGTAGGACAAGCACAGAGATGAGTCCACTGTCAGAGGCCATAAGAAGATCATTTGTAACCTTCATTAATGCTGTTTCTGTACTGTGATGAGTTCTGAAACCTGACTGAAACTCTTCAAATAAACCATTCCTCTGCAGATGATCAGTTAGCTGTTTTACAACTACTCTTTCAAGAATTTTTTATATAAAAGGAAGATTGGAGATTGGTCTATAATTAGCTAAGACAGCTGGGTCAAGTGATGGCTTTTCAAGTAATGGTTTAATTACTGCCACCTCAAAGGCCTGTGGTACGTAGCCCATTAATAAAGATAAGTTGATCATATTTAAGATTGAAGCATTAACTAATGGTAGAACTTCTTTGAGCAGTCTTGTAGGAATGGGGTCTAATA
>VUQS01025048.1:0-13393 GCA_015108495.1 Heterochromis multidens | reverse complement strand
TCACACACACACACACACACACACTCTCACACACACACACACACACACTCACACACACACACACACACACACACACACACACACACACACACACACACCCACACACACATACACACACACACACATGCACACACACATACACAAGCAGCTGAGTATGATGAACCATGTTGCCATGGTTTCGTCTCACAAAGGCCAGACACACACATGCACTCAAAACATGCACAGGGTACCCTCTGTGCCTTCCTCTCCAAAATCCTCTCACCAACGAGGCAGATGGTGGAAATGGTAATTATGGGAGCAATTAGCCATCTAGTATGATGTTATAATGTTGTAGATAAGCACAGCAGAGAAATGGCTCTTTTCTTTCTCTCGTTTTCCATGTGAACAAAGTTAAACAGTTTGATCTAGAATGCTAGAGATATCGGTCAAGCAGAGGAGTGTTTGAGTGGGTGACGAAACCAAAGAGACAGAAAGCCGATGAGAATGTCAGTAATCAGTCTGTGAACAACCAGTGAGACTGACTGAATGTATCCTGAGAGAATAACCAGTAAAGATCTTGTTTCTGTGATGTTCTGCTGGTGTGTTTTAATCAAAGACCGGGAGAATCGCATATTAGCAAGAATCTCCACCTCAGCCAGTGAGTAGACAAATGAATGCTGCTGCATCTATTCATCGGTCTCTCTACATTTTCTTTCATTACCACACCTGCAGCTTTGTTTTGTTAAATTCAAATAAATCAGAAGAATCAATGTGCTGCAAATCAAAAGTATCAAAAGCTTTGAAATTCAAGGACCAGAGCAGCAGTTGAGGAATCATGTCTAAAGTGACGCTACAAAGGTCTCAAGTCAAGATTTATAAAAGGAGCACTGTTTCACTGTGTTTGGTAGAAAGATTAAAACATATTTTGTGAGTCGTGGCAAAATTATTTCCAAAAACATTTCCATTATAGTAGATCCATAGCCATTTCTAAATAAATATAATGAATAACTGCAATCATCAATGAACCAAATTTTTTAAGGTCCATTTAAAGGACATTTAAATGTGGCTCTGACAGAGTTTGTTGTGGATCTTTCAGCTTTTCTTTGCTGTATTTTTTTCTTCATGATTTTTAAGCATTGAGTTTGCTGGGATATGGATTGGCATGTGTTTAATGTGAGCAGATCTTTTTTTTTTTTTTTTGTCTTTTTTAACCTTCATCTTTGTTGTTCATGAGAAAAACCAATAAATCTGTTGTTGAACAAATGGCCCAAATTGAAGCCAAAGAGGTTACACATGAAAAGTAGAACAGATTTTAGGTAAGGTTAAAAACAAGACTGATTTGATAGATATCTCTGCACATTCCTGTGAATTCTGACAATTTGATAAACCAAAACTGTAAAAATGATTTAGAAAATAAAAGCCTCAAGTTTAGAAAACAAAATGGTCAAAAAATATAGTAAAATGCTAGAGATTTCTCTTTGCTTCTGGCTAGTTTAAAATTGCCTATGGGCACTTTAAATTCACCAGTTAACCTAACCCCAGTAACTGCATGTCTTTGGACTGTGGGAGGAAGCCGGAGTACCCAGAGAGAACCCACGGGGAGAACATGCAAACTCCACACAGAAAGGCCCTGAGCAAATCTGGAAGGAAGACAAAGTCCTGAGTCAAGTTTAAATTACTGTGTCTGGAGAGGTGTCGGATTATTTTTTCTTTTTTGCAAGCAACAAAGTCAAGTTCCAGGTAAGATCAAAATTGTTATCATTTAGGCATCAGATAATGCAGTTTTGTCCTTTGGTGGCAGAGCTTGACTCTCCAGGTTATGTCCTTCAGCCTTCACCCCTTCAGCCTTCTAACGTGAACTTAGACAAAGGTGTGTCAAGGCACCTAAAGACGTCTTATAACTGACTTAGTTCAAATCTGTGTATTTATTTACTGTGGTTTTGTAAAAGATTGTTGTCACAGGTCTCAGGCCTTGGTTTTGAAGTAATTTAGTGTAATTTAATTTAGTGAAGCAGTGAGTTTATTTTTAATCCTGCAGCAAAAAACAGTCTTGACAAAATCAGCTTTCATACTTGCTTGCTCATTGTGATTGACTGCTTTCACATCCATTTAGGTCATCTTTTATCAGATAAAGGAAGGGCTCATACACACCCGTTGAAATGAAACAGAGATGTTAATTCATTGTTGCTCTGGGAGCATCTTGTAAGACCAACACCAGAAGATGCTTCACAGCAGTTTCTGCATCTTTGAACCAAGTACCCAAGACTCTAATCCAGTTACAACAGCAGTCAACCTGAATGGTCTTCCTCACTCTGTGGCCTACAGGAAATGAAATCTTTCGCCTGTCACTTGTGTGACCTCCTGTCAGACCGTACGAGGCAGCTCCCCGATGTGACCGGGTGCATCCTTTAATCCCTGCTGGGGGACTTAGCCGAACCTGCTCTATGTTAATTGTGTCCTTTAATCAACCAGTTTGCCTCCTTACTGAGAGGCAGATGGTGTGAAACATCACCTCTGGTCTCCTGCCTCAGAGCATGAACAATAATACGGTGGTACAACAGTAGCGATAAGCTGGACATCCTGCAGGCAGTTACAACAAATCTTAGCAGCATGCTCTTCTGTGTTTGAATTGTGTTGGCAGTAGAAGAGGAGAATATACAGCTAGTTGTTGTTGAGACACAACACAATTAAAACTGTCCTTGAAGGGTTTAAAGACAAAATGTTAAGTGATCATTCAGATTATAAAGGATTTATTTAATACAACTGAATACTATTTTTAGGATTTAAACCACTGCACTTCAGCCTCTTCACAGGTACCACCCCACTGTGACTTTTTTAAACTATATTTTGATGATTGCGAGTTCTTTGTATGTGTTTATTTACTGTATCTGCCATTTTACTTGTGTGTTACTGTGTTATTTATTTGTAGTACATTCTACACGTCACTTTCTGCACTAATTCAATAAATTGATTTTCTAAGATCCGATGGCCTTGACAAGAGAGTGCAGTGCTGTTGTACAACTTATACTAAGTAAGTATGATTAGAATGACAAACACTCAACTGAAATCAATGGCTCAACAGCTCAAAGAATGTTGCGTTGGGGTGTTTTTGTTTTTTTAGGATAGATGTGCAACGTGGAGACTGAAAATAGCTTGTCTTTCTCCACAGCACTAAGAAAATCAGTGGAGCTACTTTTTCTTTTTTTTCTTTTTTTCACTCACACAGAAACACAAACTCAGAACTCAGCAGCTACTGTGGTCTAATAATTTCTAAAGGGTGGCCCATTGTCTTTCTGCCGGAACAATCAGCTCAGGCAGTGAACTGTGCTTTGTACAGTGTGTTTTACTGATGACATAAACGAATAAATTATTCCTAATGATTCTGCCCTGCTGTCTCTGGAAGCAGAATCAGTAATCACTGAGTCTGCCACAGGTACCATGAAGCAGGCACATGAAAAAAAATCCAAAAATAATTGGATTTCAGGGGAGAATTTTCATATTTTGCTGATTTACTTTCTTCACAGTGGTGGATACATAACTTTGATGCTAACAGTGAGTGCTGCTGCCCGACTCCTTTCTGGAGATGAGAGTAGTAGATAAAGTATTTAGAATAAAATTCACATATAAGCCCCCCCTGTCTCTTAGGATCTCAGCAGTCTCTCAACAATGAAGAAATATTTACACACGTCATCTGTTTTTCTTTCCAAATAAGAATCCGTAGTACAAATGAAATCCAAAACATAAACTTATCATTTACTTTGAGAATAACCCATTTTTCATGAGTTTGAGCCTTTCTGCATTCATGTGTCATGTAATCAAAATCTCTTAAACAGTGGTAATGCCTTGCTCTATTTACCCATTAATATTTTGCATACCTGCATAAATACAGAATAATGAACATATTCCTGTCCCAGGGTGTCAAATACTGCTGTTCTGTCAGATGTTGCTGGTATTACACAAATGCACACAAGTACACCAGGCATGGCAATATTAGACACCAGGACATAATTGTCATCTTAGAAAGAGTTACAAAGTCCACATTTGGAGGTGTGATGGAGTAAGCCACACGCCTGTTAGCCAGGAGACCACAGTTTGTGTTCTGTTTAGTAGCTTTGTGTTTTGCACTTTGTTTCTTTTACTCTTTCACTAACTGTGGAACACCAAAGAATCCTTTACAAGCAGCCATATGTGATGAGTGAGGAGTGAGAGATCTGTCTCACTACTGCCATAAATGTACATCACAGAACAGTGTGGCAGTATTTCAAAATGAACACTTTTAATATTTGACTTGGACAAAGCTGTTTTTGGTTGTTCTTTTGGCTCAAATGAAATTTGATTTAGTTTTTATTTCAAATGTACCTTTTTTTTTTGCATATTTTATCAGGTTCCAGGGTAAGAGGAAAATATACCTCTAACCAATTTTACTACTACTACAATACGATAAAGAAAAATAATAATAATAATGAACACTGAGTGACAACATTGAGTGACACTGAATATGTATCTTAGAAGTTTTATCAAAACCTATTTTTAGTATTAAGCCTAATGTTAAAAGTAGAGAGGGTTTCTGCCTCCAGACACCACAGGAGAGGAGCCTGTTAGCTGAAGTTTCTGCCTTCTATTACTTATGTAAACTCTAAGAATAGATCTGTTGTCGAGGGGGGCATGATGGGGCTGGATTTTCTGGCCCCCCTTTACAGGAAGCTACTGTCGATCACATGGCAACCAGAGACCATAAAATGGCAATGACATTCAGCAACTTCAAGCAAAATAACTACTGACGACACAAAATTGATGGGTGGGAAGTTAAACTTTTTCCAATTTTGAGGCAAGTGATTCAAGCAACTAAAAATGAGAGTGAGGGACATGTTGATTGCCACACAAGGGGATGGCAAATGGTAACCTAGTAACCAAAGTCTGGAGTGTTGCTAGCAACCATCAGCTACAAAGAGATACGCCCCGAGCGAATCACTGCATGTGTGGACAGGGCTTAAGTTTTAGGTACACGATAGAAAAAAAGTGAAAATGAAAGAGAATTTTCAGGTCTAATTTTTTCTATTGTACCAGTGCAGGTAAAAAATGAGAGGAAAGCAAAGTTTCACCCAGTGAGAGACAGAGAGGGAGAGAGACATGCATGGGCTATGAAAAAAAGGACATACAATTTGATGCTGTTTCCATTATTTTGTTAATTTTAGTAATCATCCCTCACTGGCACTTCTGCTGGGAAATGAATGTATTATTTGATCTTGTTTTTTAGCCTTTCAGAGGCTAATGCACAGCCAAACCCAACACAGTCTAATATAAGCAGTTCATGAAATAATCACAATTTATTCTACTGACTCATGTTCCTACCACTGCTGTTGACCTGGGAATCTGCACCAAATGTTGTATTATTGGCATGGCACACAATGTCCCACTGTTTTACCATGTAAAATCACTCACCTCTTTATCCTGCAAGTACGTCTGATCTTGGAGAATAAGGATTCTATGAGGATACAAGACCACAAAGTCATTAAAATATGACAGAGCTTAGTCATTAAGGGCTAAGAGAATGAATTTAAATGCTATTGTGGACTTGGTGAGAAACTACAGTGCCACTTGAAGACAGGATTCTTTTTCTTTTTCTTTTCTTTTAATCTTTTTTCTTTTTTTTACTTCTAATTTAACAGTATTGCACTGTGTTTTTCACAGCAGCATTTGAAGTCAAGACAATGCCATCCACAGTGACTATATGGGAATTACACTGGGAGCTTTTTCTGTATTTGGGGTGAAACATTGTCTAAAGTTGTAAGGAGAGGATCCAGATGCAGGAGACAGACGCAGGTTGCCAAACAAACTATAGCATTTACTGCCAAAAACAAAGTTCAAAGGCCTGTACTATGAAGCAAGTTCCACATACCCAGGGTACCTTTCCATTATCTGGATTCAGGATAAGCGATCACATGGAGCTGGTCATCGGCTTGCTAAGTTAACCAAGGGCCTCCCACGTGTGTTCACATGAAAGGGGTGGCACTGGGTCCATCTTATCACAATCATGGATAAGTGTACTGGCAGCAGAACTGTAGTTTAGTATTAAAAGCTCTGCTTGAACATGTGTGTGCTTTGGTCAGTAAGACTGGAAAAGAGCTACTATAAAATTTTGCTTATTTGAGGCGAGGAAAGGAATCTGGCAAAAATGCTGACTGTGTAAGTTAACAGACATAAATATCACAGCTCTATTACTAAAAGACGGTTTTGGTTTTTATTGTTTCAGCTGCAGTCCTGGTGGTTTTAAGGCAGCAAGTAAAGAATAAATATAAAAATAGTATTAAACAAAGGTTTAGTCTGTGTGCAAATAGTTCACAAATAGGAGCTCTGTTTTAATGTCATGCATTTATGCTTATAGAACAATGAAACTGCTGTAAAATTGTCAAGGAAAAAAGTTGTGTATAAGAATCTGTAAGCCTGTTTCTTACTGATGCTCGTCAGGGAAACACAAAGACATTAGATGCTATTGAAAGGCTTTAGGCCCTCTTACTATCCGTGCACAGAGGTCCGAGGGATCTTCCAGGAATGGTGACGCTATTTTCCAGAGAACTGATTGGTCAGTAGGTGGTGATTTCAAACTTGTTGAGCTCTAATCTGGAACATAGTATAAGTTACACTCCTACCCCAGTAAGAAGTGATCCACCTTCAGAAAACCCAGAGGTTACCTGGATAAGATGAAATCCTGCTTTGTAGTACAGGCCTCAAGTATACAAAATTCCAGGAATGGGAACATAAGCAGAACATTTAGAGCCAGCCAAGTGAGGCTGCACCCCACAGAAAAGCAACCAGGGGTATAACAACAGCCAAGACAAAACAAGAGCCTCTGTCAGAGCTGAAGACAAATTATAAAACAGGACACAGGTGAGGGCACAACACAGGAAGGAACAATTAACAGCAAGTGAAAACAATCACAAAGGAGGGAAAAAGGCAGTGAGTAAAACTAAAACTAGACATGAAAGAAAACAAACCTTTAAATTTAAACAGGAAATAATCAAATATGACTGAGACAAGAAGACCACACTATGCACAATGACAGCGAGAGTGAAGCACAGATGAGACAAGCAGATAGACAAGACAGAAGGAACAAAGACAGGGAAATGCTGGGGAGACGAGAATGATAATAGAATCAAGAAAAGAACCTGAAACACAATAACATCACAAAAACTGAGACAGTTGCTATAACAACTGTGAAGTCAAAAGGGCAGTGCAAAAACTCAACAAACCATAGAAATCCAAAACTTCAGAAACACTGAAACAGCAAAGAAATCAAAACAGGAATCATAACTCAAAAACACAAACACTTGGGACCATCACAAGTACATTTAAAAGTAAGCCATAGTTCAATTATGTGATTTACTTCATCCTTCATAGATTAAATGGCTGTCCTCCACATTTAAAGTGAATTTATGTAATGCCTCCAAATAATGCATGAAACTCCATCACTAAGTTCTGTGGGTTTAAATAGTTATTTTTAACATGAAAAACTGAAATCTTTCAGTGCTACTCCTTTAATCCCAGCAGTAAACTATACTGCCAAAAGTATTCACTCGTCTGCCTTCACACGCATATGAACTTGAGTGACATCCCATTCTTAATCCATAGGGTTTAATATGATGTTGGCCCACCTTTTGCAGCTATAACAGCTTCAACTCTTCTGGGAAGGCTTTCCACAAGGTTTAGGAGTGTTTATGGGAATTTTTGACCATTCTTCCAGAAGCACATTTGTGAGGTCAGACACTGATGTTGGACGAGAAGACCTGGCTCACAGTCTCTGCTCTAATTCATCCCAAAGGTGTTCTATCGGGTTGAGGTCAGGACTCTGTGCAGGTCAGTCAAGTTCTCCTACACCAAACTCGCTCATCCATGTCTTTATGGACCTTGCTTTGTGCACTAGTACACAGTCATGTTGGAACAGGAAGGAGCCATCCCCAAACCGTTCCCACAAAGTTGGGAGCATGAAATTGTCCAAAATGTCTTGGCATGCTGAAGCATTAAGAGTTCCTTTCACTGGAACTAAGGGGCCGAGCCCAACTCCTGAAAAACAACCCCACACCATGATACCCCCTCCACCAAACTTTACACTTGGCACAATGCAGTCAGACAAGTACCGTTCTCCTGGCAACCGCCAAACCCAGACTCGTCCATCAATTGCCAGATGGAGAAGCCATGGAAATGACTGGAACACCTGAATTCAATGATTTGGATGGGTGAGTGAATACTTCAAGTCTGTGAGATTATTTGTAACGCTGGGTTTCTGTTTGGGAGCAGTCATGTTGAGACGCACAGACGTGATGATAAATGATGTAATTCAGTTATGATGACTTATTGTAAACAGGCCATTTTAAGCCATTTAAGCCCTTTGAACAAACTACGAATCAGAATTTGTCATTTTTCTGATGACGAACCCTTGCCTGTCAGTGTCCTTGAGCAAGACACTCATCACCCACTTGTTCCTTTATTACAAGTCTCTCAGGATGAAGACATCATCCGCTAAATACCGAAGTAATAATACTCCAAGGGCACATTGAAGGAAGTATAGGATGCCACCCATTTATCTCATTTGAGTTCATCTGCACAGATTGCACTAGCAAGCAAATTCTTATTTATTAATAATTTTCTCATTTGGTGCAGTGATTCAGTACAAGGCCTCTAGCAGATTCCTTGTTTTTTATGACTTGTGTGTTTCTCTGGTGCATCTGCCACACAGATTATTGTTCAGCTGTGCTGCAGAAGGCATTCTTCATCACAGTGAGGCTTGTAACCTTCATTTGAGCCAGTAATGAAACTCATATTTGCAGTTAATCAGGGTTGTGTCCAGAAAGTTTTTGACTGAGCAGATTGCTAAATTTCCTACTTTAATTCAATACATTGAATTTAATCACAATGGCAGTAGAACTGATATTCGGTTAATATTCTTTGGATCTTTAAACCCAGCAGCATCAAGGCTAACTCTTGAACCCTGATTCTTCAGATGCAGAAAATGATGCCTCAACTTTTTTAAAGCAGAATAACATGAGATTAAGACCACCAACTCTTTGACTGACATTTACCTTATCTAAAGTAAACCATAACATACCATTGTACATGAGTTTGCTGATCAGGTCTTCAAATATATTCAGTAACAAAGTATATATAAGCATACATAAAGAGGTAACAGATTGCACACTGGTTTCTGTCTTTTAATTTGACCATTGTTTACTGAATACTACAATTCACATACGTCTTCGCTGCCACTCAATGAGACCATCTGTTTTCCACAAGAATGAAAAAAGCCTGTGTAGGTTATTTAGTTATAGACCTCTTTTTTCCCCTTTATAGTGGTATCCCTTGTAGATGCTTGGTTCTTAGATAATTCATGACTTTATTTGATTTTTCTGATTTAACTTTATTGAATTTGTCAAAAAAGTTCTTTATTTCTTTTTTATTGCACCCTTTTATTGTGCCTTTTTTGAAGAGTTTTCCACCACTGCTCAGCTTTACTCAGAAAAGAGACTGCATTTTTAATTATTTAGACCACTGCCACCTGTAATGAATGTTATGTAATAATGGAATGCTTATGTGTTAGTTGGCTCCTCTGTAAAGCTTCTGCTGAGCAGACATCACAAAGCAAAGATCTGTGAACTAAATTGAGTGCAAGCTGCCAGCGCAGTGTAGGTAGCCTTTGTAGTCTGTCCCAGTGTCTCCTCCTATTCAGACTATATAAAAGAGGAGGTGTTTTGATTAGATTCTGTATGATTTAAATTTCTTTACTCATAAAGGTGGCATGCACACAAATAAAGACCATAGGCAGTATAAAAGATGGATGCAGCTTCCACATCTGAATTAAGCCTACCTTCTTGGGATGATACCTATAGTTGCAAAAAGACTTCCGTGCTGCAGAAGTCTATAGGAAAACAGCCCTTGGTCTTTACCTCTGTAAACAATTTCTGGATGAGTTTATGCGTTCATATTATGGGCTCAGGGCATATCAAATAAAAGTGCCGAAAATGCTCAGCTCTGATTTGCGACCAGACCATATACTAACGGGTGATGTCACAGTGGCTATGTCCATCTTTTACACTGTCTCTGATAAAGACAAGCAACGATGTGGCAGACAGAGACCATGGGATATTAGTGTGAAGTTTGTGGGTATCTAATTAAACTAATCTTAACTTTCAGACAAGTTGAAGTGACTACGAATGAAAAGGCTCTGTTTTATGACATATGATGGTTTGTGAAATACATTAAATGGTTTGTAATGCAACTAGAACATGGAATGTCCACTAGGGACCAGCAGTCATCGACAAAGTTTTCCAAATCAGCCACTATCACTCTAAAAACTGGTACTTGCTGCTATATTCGTGGAGGTGTGCACACACTGGTTTTCAGGTTTATTGTCATTTCACAGAAAAAAGGGCAGTATGATGTAGGACCTATGTGAGATGTGTGCAATCAGGGTGCACAACCTTTAACGTGGTGCTGTTGGTAAAGAAGCAATGCACACTGCAACTACCAAAATAAAAAAGTAGTCATGCAACAAAACATCGAACCTCACACTCTTAAAAGATGAAGAACCAGCAATGAAATGGGCTAACTGCTGATTGCTGATATATTTTTGTCCAGTTGCCACTCAACTGTCAACCAACCCAACTGCAAGATGATAGGAGTCAAGAGGATCACTTCTGTCCATATGAAGGAAACTCACTGCAGTTGCTTTATCTTTGATTTCATTCTTTTTGTCATCACAGAAAGCATACCACAGTAGTTTTCAGTTAGTGCATACAGTACATAGATTGTTTGAGATTCAAGGTCAGACTTCTTCACCATTACTAATTATTCTGCATCAATCACATGTCAGACACACAGGCGTGGACTCTTGTACTCACATGGTTGCTTACTATGCTCAAACATGATTACTGTTTTCAACAATATAGACTTGAGTATGTTTCCATTTGTCTCAGCATCTCAATACCCTTCTATTGCTCTTTCAAACACAGTCATGCTTTGAGCAGCATTGGGCAGCGCCTGAAAAGTGCTCTCGCACAACACAAATAGTTTCATGGTTTTGTGGATCTTGTGGTTTAACTGGAACAAATTTGGAAAAGCTCACCCCCTCTTAACTCAGTGATTTTTCACAAGTGAAACGTCCTAGTTCCATGCTTAGGCACAGTTAGCAATTACAAGACATGCTTACCATGCCAGGACACAGTACACTTGACTGTGCCCTGGCATGGTATGCAGCGATCACACTAGTCAAGCACAGTACAGATTGCCTAGTGTGAGCACAACCTTAAGAGTCAGTGCATGCTGGTGGTCACATGTCAGTGAAGGTTACTAAACTGAATCATCTGCACAAAACAGAGATGCATTGAGTTAAAGGTAAATCTACATGTATGTATGCCTGCAGATGTGGTGTGGCTTTAACAGATTTCAGTGCATTTGAAGCCTTTTCATTTCCTGCCACTGGATGCTGCCTCGCCTACAGTAATCGCTGGCTTTCACACTTGATGGCTGAAGATATAAAAATTATGAACAAGCAAAACTGCAACTGATTCTGCTGTGATCACAGAAAAGAATACATCATTGTTCAGAAACTTATGAACTGCACTGTAATTATCATGACTATTTTTTGCACAATCAGCTTTCATCTTTACAAGTCAGCCATTATATTTCCTGTCAGACTGTCTTTGAGGCAAGACAGTAAAACTGTAATTATGTACATATTGCATATTCACAGATAGAAGCATGAGTTAACACTGCCCTGCTGAGCAAGTGGCAGCTTTGATCAGTGAAGCTGATGACCAGCTCACACACAAATAATCTATGTGTTTCCCAGACTGCTGCTGCTGCTGTCAATGGATAAATGCTCCCAGGGGCTGTCTGGACTGTAAACAACACTTTAATAGTACAATCAATCTTTAATACCACAATCGCTTCTTTAATAAATAACTTTGCAATGAAACAGCGGCTTGAGATCCAGCAGGAGGCCTGACCCGCAGGTAGCCATGCATGTAAGGTAAAAAGGAGAAGTGGAGGAGGAGATGAAAGAAAAAAAAAAAGCAGCAGGTGAGAGGAATACGAGAATGAGAAGGAAAGGCAATGAAAAGCTAAGAAAGAAGACAAAAGTAATAAATAGAAATAAAACGGTAAAATGAGGGAGAGAGTGCAAATGAGTAAAGGATAAAGACAAAAAAGAGCTTAAAGGAAGAGGAAATTAAGCCTAACAATAAATAGCACTGAGATGAAAAGGAAAGAGCAAGTCATTAGACAAATGTTTTAAGTAAGTAGAAATAACCCTAAACGTTCATATGGACAGATATGTTAATAGCTTGCATTTTTACTTAATGAATCAGCAGGAGGTAGAGGGCCTCAGGTAGGAAATGAGCAGAGAGCAGAGGAACGAGAAGAAACTACGAGAAGAAAGGTAAAGAGGAGCAGATAAGAGGAGGAAAAAAGGGAAACAAATGATGAGAACAACACAAACGAGGAGGAAATAGAAATAATAAGAAGAAAGGAGTAAAGAAAAAAGGAGCGGAAGTAAAGAGAGGACTGAGTGGAGATAAAGAAAAACGTGAATAAACAGTTAGAGAAGAGGAAGGCACAGGGAGAGAATTAATATGACAAAAAGAACGATAAACAAAAAACAGCAAGAAGACAAGATAAGTGGTGAAGCAGCAGGCTGGTGTGTGTGTATTTAAAGAGTGATAAAACAGGAGTTAGTAATCCAGCGAGGGCTGGAGGAAGAGAGGATGCGTGCGTTTGAGACACCAGAATCAAGTTGTTATTATGATGAAGGGATGTAGAGGAAAAACCAATCACAGCTGGCCTTCTACCAAGTCCGTACAGAAGAGAGAAATTGCTATTCCCTTGAGAAACATCAATTTTGTCTGCCAACACACACTCACTCACTCACAGACTCAAACACACACACGCACAGACAATGCACAATCTGACAGGGTGTACCTTTTCATGGCTGGACCGACACTTCTTTACCATCAGAAAGCTTTTTTCAGCAGTGGTCAAAAAAGCATCTTAGCTGGTAATTGCACATTGAAACTGCTGCAACAGCAGGCTGGGATCAGCACGCACACACACTGAGACACTCAGGCACATTTGAAGTGTTTGGCTAGAGCTCAGCAGTTTCATTGGCTTGTGTTTATTTCTGTCGATACAGAGCTGTCTGCATAAATTGACCACTGGGCAGCCTTGTTTTTATTACTTCATAAATGGACTGTAGCCTCCCACAGGATGTGTGTGTGTGTGTGTGTGTGTGTGTGTGTGTGTGTGTGCGTGCGTGCGTGTGTGCGCGTGTGGGCGCGTGTGTGTGCACATGTGTGTGTGTGTGTGTGTGTGTGTGTGGTCAATCCGAGCACACAATCTGAGCTGTTGCTTGCACTGCTACATTTCT
>VUQS01025045.1:16359-27520 GCA_015108495.1 Heterochromis multidens | reverse complement strand
CACTGACCTTAACTGAGACATGTGAGGCCTGCAGTTCTTTAGATGCTGTTCTGGGTTCTTTTGTGACCTCCTGGATGAGTCGTCGATGCGCTCTTGGAATAATTTTGGTAGGCCGGCCGCTCCTGGGAAGGTTCACCACTGTTCCAAGTTTTCTCCATTTGTGGATAATGGCTCTCATCATGGTTCACTGGAGTCCAAAAGCCTTAGAAATGGCTTTGTAACCCTTTCCAGACTGATGGATGTCAATGACTTTGTTTCTTTAGATCGTGACATGATGTGTTGCTTTTTGAGATCTTTTAGCCTACTTTACTTTGTCAGACAGGTTCTATTTAAGTGAGTTTGTGATTCAGAAGGTCTGGCAGTAATCAGGCCTGGGTGTGGCTACTGAAACTGAACTCAGCTTTACAAAAAATGCAGTTAATCACAGTTAATTGATGATTTAACAAGGGGGGCAATTACTTTTTCACACAGGGACAGGTAGGTTTAGATAACTTTTTTCCCTTAAATAAATGAAATCATTTAAAAACTGCATTTTGTATTTACTCAAGTTATCTTTGTCTAATATGAAAATTTGTTTGATGATCTGAAACAAATGTGCAAAAAACTAAGAAATTAGGAAGGGGGCAAATACTTTTTTACACCACTGTATATGTCATTGTTCAGTGATGTTTAACAAGTGCTACTTTCTGGTACAACCCACAACCTTTGCAAGATAGGACTTCTATAATTATCTACATAAAATTGCAGATTTACAAATGTGCTCTTTGGAGTCTGAAAAAAATCATTACTCCGAGTGCCATTTGGTTTCCAGTGAAGCCAAATGGATGAAGCAGGAAACGTGACAACAAAGAGATACAACTCTTAGTCTCTTTATTAAATTACAAATGACTGTAAACTTGTATTAAATATATTCATCTCTGCAAATAATGCTTAATAATAATTCCTTTGTAGCAAACACAAAAGTTGGGGTGTTGGTAAGCAGAAGAATTTGTGCTAAAATGTAAGCATTTACATGAAAAAAACAAACAAAAAAACAGTGAGACGTGGACTGTAAGACACACACATATTGCAGCAGTTGCAGAAGTGTCAAGATTAGGGTACTATAAATTTAAAGCAATATTAAAAAAGAATTTTTATATTTACATTCAGCATTAATATAAAACAATATTCAAGTCCAATTATTACATTCAAGTCTAAATACAAGTTTTTGATTGTTTTGTTTAAAAAAAAATGCAAAAAACATACAAAATCATGCTTAAACTATTTAGTTAGTGCAAAATAAGAATAACATGTATGTCATTTAGTATTTTATATTCAGCATAAAATACTAAAATGAATTGATTATGTTAACTACAGACAATGATGACCTGATGATGTGACAGGAGACAGGCACCTGTTTTTAAAAGTTATCCTCAATCTATTTATCAGTTAAGAGTGCATCACACCAACGTTTCCGGTAGGGCTTCAGGATTTTCTTTTGATAGCACCTTCCATATATGCCACCTCTCTGTCTGCCAGTTTGAAGAATCAGGGCCCGTTTCCTCTCCAAGCCCAGTGGCATCTGCTGTATCTACAGTCTTGAAGTCAGGGCTCTGCTGGGACTGTTGTGGGACTTGGGGGTCATGCTGAGATTTGAAGAGGGAGGGTGTGGAGTGAGAAATATGGGTCTCTCTTAGAGGTCCAGAGCAGTTAAGGGGCGATAAACTATCAGTCCTGACCTGAAGTAATGGACATTCAGTGCATCCTGTCCTTTGTGCTAAGTTGTCCGAGCTAACAGCTCCTGATTGGCTGCTCATTGCCTGATGTAATAACAATTCTGGCTGTCTCTGCTCTCTCTGGTCATCAGGACCACTGCTGCAGCGAGTCACCGGGGGGTGTGGCCTGCATTCCGAAATGCCCAATGACATTTGTGTTGCACTGACAGGCAGCTTGTTGTTACCTTGGTGACTGCTCAGCCCCTCAGATGAGCCATATGAGTCACATTCCGACACGTCGCCGAGGTAGCCTGAGAGAAAACATTCATTAGCATCCAGCATTTATTCCATAGCCAAAGACCATTTGGAGCAATATGTATAAAGGATTCAGTTACCAGCGATGCCAGTGAAATCCTTCCCGAACAGTTCATGCCAGGTGTCCCAGAAACTGTCAGCTGAGGCCTCTAACAGAAACAAAAGAACTAAGAGGATTACTTACTTTGGTTTAATGCATATTATCTCAATGCAAAATATGACAGAACCAAAGCTATGGCACCTTTTTTAAGCTGCTTTCTGTTTCCTTTTGGACTTGGCAATGTTACATTAACAAAGAAATGATCCTAGAATATCTTCTAGATACTAGCAGTTATTCTTAGTTAGTATTTCAAACATCAAAGTGATACCATTAAGAAAAAATAGAAGTTGTTACAAAATTAGCATGTTGTATTATTCCAAATACACTTTCATGTTTTTATTTGTATGTTTATATTACAAATGTATTATTATATTTGGACTTTAAGGCGACTTTAAGGCGTTGCTGGCTACCATAGATGTGGGAGTGAAATCTCAGGAAGAAAGTACACAAATTTCCCAGATCTTTTCATTTACACTTTATACGTTAATACTATTGTTGAAATTAATTTTGTTCACCTTTATCAGTAGAAAGTGTAGGGGAGGTGCTGCCAGAGTTGTCTTTTGAATGGTCACTGAGTTTGTCTTGCCTGGGAATTCTGTCTGAGAGCAGGCTGCTGTCCTGTGGGTATTTAAACTGCAGTCGATCAGACGGGACGGGGGAGTTATTGTCATAGGGAGAAACCTCTCCACTTGATGGCTTGTGGGAGTCACTGGACAAGCGTCTATCAGTCAGAGAGAACGAGTCTTCTGATCTAAGGCTGGGATCTCTGTAAAAACAAAGCATGTTTGGACAAAAGCACACAATTTTAGAAAAACCTCTGACAAACGGATAACATTGAGACATAATGCATGCTTCATTTTGATCATTTGGATAATCGCGAACACACCCATAAACGCACGATGAGACAAAAGGCAGAAACTCACGAGCATTGAGAAGCCTTCCTCCGCAGTAAATAATCCACAACATCAGGATCAGTTTCCTGCAAACTCATCAGCAACTCATTCTGCAAGTCGGGGGGAACCTAGGAAAACCAAAAATTTGGCTCGTTCTTTATCCTCACTCTGTGATTTAGTAATTAATCGGAGCAGAACGAAACTCTGACATTAAATACACAGTTCTCCACATTAAGTAGATAATGTCACTCAGAAGGTTCTTTTTAAATAAGCCTACAGTGCTCGTTTACAGTGAGTCATTTACCAAAAACAGAGGTTGGAATCATATTTGACCAAACTTCATTAAATGATGCTACTTAAGTCACCTCAAAACCTATAAAGTTAATGTTTATATTTAGCTAGATGGCTATATTTTGACGGTTAAACTTAAAAATTCCCAGTAAACATTTATTGACCAAAGAAAACCGTATGATTGTTTGACTGAAACCTGGGTTATCTTTAATCTTGGTTTGCAGTTAGAGCCCTTACCATAAACAGCGTATCATATGCATCGATCATCTTTTGGACCACGCCGATGATGGCTGTACTCTCCTCTGCACGGGCAAAACTCTCTACTGCAAACTCTTTGTCTGAGTTTTTTTGCTTGTGTAAGAGGTTGGGTCCAAAGACGGTAGCTAAATTAAGCGATGTCATCTTGTTGCCTGTAATCTAAACAAAACACAGAATTTATACTACATGGTTAAACTACTGAATAAACACATCCTCCAACTAAACTTGCATTATATCAATTTCTTTTGCACAAATGTGGCTTTTGAATTAAATAGAAAAATATTGATTTGATGATTAATTATATTGTCAGCCTATCACTTTAACTGTCACTAGTCATTCTCAAAGTGGTGCATAACATAGAAGAGAAGAAATAAAATAATAGTGGTAAGATTCACAGAGTGGTTACATGTTCGCCTAAAACACAAAAGATCACTGGTTTAAGTGTGGGAGGAGACACAAATCCCTAGTAGGGGTATGTCAGGAAGGGATCTGGTGTAAAAAAATCTGTCAAATCGAATATACAGATCCATCTATACTTGTAACCTGTGGCACAGGTTCATTGAACGGCAAATTAGCTGCAACTAAAAAAAAATGCACCTGTGGATGTGAAAACCTTTGCAAGGTATATACTAATAAAGCACTACGTTATTCACACAAACAAAGCCAGTTCATTGCAGTAATGACCAACACAAGCTGCCAAGACCAGTGCAAATTAATGAAGACAGCTTAAGGAGAATCTTTTATATATCTGTTATAAATTGATAGGAACTTTGTGGGATCTTCGAGGCTGGGCCATCTGCTCTTTGGCTAGCTCTGACAGCTCAGGTGCAGAGAAAAACTGCTTTAATACAATCAACCATATAAGCCTGAAATCTGTAACAGCTGGCCTGTAAGATGTGTAGAATAACAACACAAAACATTTTTTGCCATCAGATCCTGACTGAATATTAATAGGGTTACTCCTACTGTGTGTATGCACTGCTGAGTAAAGACATGTAGAAGCTTTTGTACTCTCTGCAGTTATCACTATGGACTGATCTGTATGTAGAAATGTGACTCGAAGCACGAAATACTGCAAACTAACTTGCTCACTCTAAAAAGTAAGTTTACTGCCTCTAATACACCCATGGCTTGTATGCATCTTGTATTAGGAAACTATTGTCCCCTCCCTCTGCCTGTCCATGTTAAGTTGTGCCCTGTTACACTGAAATACCAGTGTGATTGAGGACAAGAAGTATGTGAAGTGCTTTTCTAAACATTCAGTGGGAGGAAACAGCAAAGAGCCAAAGGACAGAGCCAAAGTTCTGCCACTGCGCTTATAACTTTGACTAATCCACCCATAGCAATTACACACTCATTCCGATAACATCTCCTGCTGGCATTTCAAATAAATTAATGTTCCTAGCAGCAACTATCACAGACACATCAGGTGCAAAATAAGACATGGTTTTTCCTGAGTTAAATAATGGTGTAATTTGCACTAATTTGCCTGCAACAATCCTTAGTAAATCACATTTGTATGATTCATTTGAATAATCTCCTCCCTAATTTTTGACACTTATTAGCCCTTCCAGTTAGGTTTATTATTTGCCATGCAGTCAAAAGAGCATTTACCAAACTTCATTAAATGACGCTTGCCTCGAGGCGACTGTTGTTGTTGACTGTTGTGAAATAAATTTAACTGAATGATTCCACCTCAAAACCTATCAAGTTAATGCTTATATTTTGTTTATTTTCTAAATTCTGAACTATGAGAGGGAAACTTAATCTGCAAACTGTGTCCATGCTTTATAGCCACAAAATTAACACTATGCGTATTAAGTAAATCCCAAGAGTAGCTTTTTAAAAGTCAAAAGAGGGTTTTGCATAGGACAACAGTAAATCTGGTCTTAAGACAGAACAGAATGATACAAAAGTGCAATGTTTTATGTGCTCACTGTGAAACATTGGTTATTAAGAAAACCATATTGTGCATAAAGGTGTTGCACTTTGGTATAGCGCTTCCTTCAAAGTAGAATAAGAGGCCTCAGATGTACTGCATTTCTGTTTGATTTCCTTCTGATGGCAGTTGGCATTTATCAGCATCCCAATATATCTGTATCTGTAAACCAGTTTGTCTATGAGATTGAGCATTATTCTTTGATGGCTGCTAGGTAACCTAATATATTTTTTCTACTCAGCGATAGAATCAACAAGTTATAAAATGTGTGATGTGCTGCCAACAGAGGTAGTCCCTAGAGGTTAAACGCCACAGCAATGTAGACCAAATTATTAACTAAATTATCAACACCTCATTCTGTGCTACCTCATACTTGTATAAAATTCATCACACAAAAGCTTGTGCTGCTTGGAAGCATTTTTAGACTGCTATAAAAACTGTCCTTGTACAGCTTTTTTACCCGATGTCCCTCGTTGTCCAGGCTGTCTTCAGCATGTGTAGACACAGTGGACAACAAGCCGAGGAGGCGCTGCAGCGTGTCGCTGTTACAGGGAGGAAGCATAAATATCAGGAGCTGGATGGCACTGTCTTGTTCTGAAAAATCCAGCACTGTAGAAAAAAAAAAACAAAAAACAAAAATGCCAGTTAATGTCAATTTCAAAGGATTCAGAAGACAAGAATTTCCCTAATAACAATAAGGATAGTGGTTAGTAATTGTGTATGTGTGTCTTCCTTACACATTGTATTGATGAAGGCTGTATAAAGTTCTTTTGTCAGCAGTGACTCAGGCATGTCTCTAAGGAATTCTTTCAGCAATGCAGCTACATCATGGACACTGTGCTCGTCATCCATGTAAACCTCCCATCCCTGGTCGAACTCCTCACGAAGCTGGATGAAATATTGTGACAATTGATACGGTCAAAATGTTACTCGTAGATAAGGCTATTCACTAAAGTGCACAGAATAAAAGCTAAGCTGACGTCTTACTTGTCGTACTCTCTTCTTGGAACTCCCAACACGAAAAATTCCAACTGTCTGTAGAGCTAACAAAGACAAAGATGCTCCTTTAGAGCCAACTTCCAAGGCATTTGAATAGCATGACTATGAACATCTGACCAAGTGTACACAGGGATATGCTGTACATTTTCCATCTATCCATTTTCTTCTGCTTATCCAATTCAGGGTCACAGGGGGGGCTGGAGCCTATCCCAGCTGCCATAGGGCAAGAGGCAGGGCACACCCTGGACATGCCGCCAGTCTATCGCAGGGCTAACACAAAGAGACAGACAGCCATTCACACTCACATTCATACCTAAGGCCAATTTAGAATCACCAATTAACCTAACTCCCCTAACTGCATGTCTTTGAACTGTGGGAGGAAGTCAGGGTATCTGGAGGGAACCCATGCAGGCATGGGGAGAACATGCAAACTCCACACAGAAAGTCCCCAGCCAGATGGTGGAATCAAACCCAGGACCTTCTTGCTGTGAGGCAACAGTGCTAACCACAATACCACCATGGTGCTCAGTGCTGTACATTTTATAGAATATGATTTAATATTCTGTACTGTGTTTATATAGCTTTACTTGTGCACTTTGTACCGTATTTTTCCAGGTGCTGGCAGCACTGATCCACTATCTTGGGCACCTGTCTGTAAATAGGGTTAAGGCTGAGCTTTTTGTCATGGTGCTTCTTCGTATTGCCAGCTGCCTCTTCTGGCAGAGACAGCTGGAGTGCCTCCAAGAGCCGAGACTGGTTATCATCAAGGTCAGTGATGCAATCCACAGACACTCCGCCCTGTTAATCAGATGGATGACAGTATAATGACTAGAAAAGCAATTGATCATATGCTGAGAATGGCCACATCATCAGCCTATGGGGAAATGTTTAAAAAGGTCACAAGTTATCAAAGTAATCTAGATTACAAGCATAATTAGATAAATAACTTGTTATTCTACACCAGTATGTAAGGTTTGTCAACAGGGAAGCCTACCCGTCTGCGTGTCCGAGGGGCTATGTCTGGTGTGCTGGGCAGTGGTGATTCATTAAGGGTCTCAGAAGTGGAGCTCAGTGACGAGTTGCTGCTGGAGAGTTCTTTATTAGCCCTTTTGTAGCTAGATGTAAGATGAAGGAAGGATAGCATCAATTCAGTAGGGTCACTGTGCTCTTCCCGCGGGTGATCGTGCCGCAGCTTGTGCATGCGGTCGTTGGATATGACATGCGACAGTGGTATGCCAAACGCCTGTGGCGTAGTGTCTATGTGAGGGGGAAGAGCAAGACAGCGAGACTTAAAGTTCACATATAAGCTCCAAGTCAACAGAAAGCTTCTCTTTAGATGTGTCAGTCACAGCAGCGTATTATCCATTTTACCCTTTGGATTAGTTTCTGTAGAAAGCATTTAATATATATATTTTTTAAATAAATCCTGCTCAAAGTAAATATGACAAGATAAATGCCAAGAACAGTGTTCTGCAGCCACACTTAATATTCAGAGTGAGCGAGCACATACTTTCCCAAGTGCTTTTGTAAACAAAAAGGGAAAAGAGGAAAGAGGGGGCTGGGCATGCCTGAGGATAGGCTGTAACGAACAAGCCACCACTTAAGATTGTTTTAGTTATTTCCCTCGACTGCCTGTCTGACAGAGAACATCACTTTCCTGTTGGATTGTTGAAGCGGGCGGGGCAGCGTGGTGGTTGGAGATCACAGCCCCCTCTGTACTGATTTTGATCACTCGGTGCTCCATGGGTATAAAAAGCTGAGAGTGTCGGCTTCAGTGAGTCGATACAGCTTCAGCCAAAAGGATAAAAGAGTATCTTTTAAAATGTCACAGGCTGACTAGACTAGAAACTGGAGGGGAATGAAAGTCTTACAAGACTCAGTGGTTCTTCTATAGACCTAAAAGATAGCTGTTTTTATCTTTATCTGTTCAAGAAGTGCTTGAAAAGCACCAAAGTTCCCACTATACTGTTATTACTTCATGCTGTAAATAGCAAATTGGGATAATGCTACCCTTTATATTGCTAGAATTAAGACTGCATCCTGATCATGTTACCTTTGTCTTTACTCTTCTCTTTAGATAATGAATCCAACTTCCTCCTGAGTGACTTCTTGTGCTTGTGGCCATCTGAAAAGAGTCACAGGTAAATAAAGAATTCTAGTTAATATGTTTCTGTTCATGCTTGCGCCACTTGATATTCTCAGACTCATTTCCCAGCTGCTCAAAAGAGCTAACAAACACAGACAAAGCATGCAGAAAGTGTCAAGATAATGATATGCAAAATTAATCTTAATTCAAAATAATATACAGGAGTATGCCCTTTCAGAAAACAGAACCAGCAGAAGTTCCTTTTTCTCATGTCCTCTCTTAATGACATTTTCAAACACTCTACAGATGTTTTTCAAACCAGGAAAACCAAGACAGCTCACCAGAAAATAAACAGTTTTTAAAAGCTTTTTTCTTATGGGGCAGCAATAGTGGACTCCAGAAATGATTCAGCCTATTACTGGAGAAGGTAGATGAGCTCACTTCATTAAATCAATGAGTTTATGCATGCAACACTCTTACACAACAAAAGAAAAAAAAAGAGAGAGGAACATTTCCCATCTGTTGTTCAGCTTGTGTTTTTTTCAGAAAGTTTTTGCCTGAGACAGAATAACAACTTGGGAGACAAGAAGGGGCCTGTAATTGTGTGTGTGTGTCTATGTGTGGTAATACATTTAGGGATGGTGATGTGGCAGCCCAGGTCATGACACTGAAGCAATTGCTTGAAGGCCACATCCTGAAGACGAACCCTCTCCAATTCTGAGAGGCTTTGCAGGGGGACGGGCTTCAGGCCAACAGTGCCTCCTGACAAGCTGTTCCAAGTGAAGTCACCCTGAGGACAAGCACAAACACACAGGTTTTAAAACACATCAGACAATTACATCTATAATTTGTGTCATATGTTCATGACCTGTCACACTCTCTACAGATGGCAGTGTGCATGAACTGGCAAATACTTGCAGTTCTGCTTCACTTGGCAGCTGAAAATGATCAAAACTCTTTCCCATGACAGAAACTGACAGACTACACGGGAGAGACAGGTTGTGATGTGTAAACGTTATTAACTTCTTGTTGCGTTTGTATTAAACACTTTATGTAATCCATCACAAATATTTTTTTTTCTGCATGTCGAAACAAAAATTATGAGGTGTTGAGATTAGTGATACTGCCTGACTGAACTTGCGCCCCAGTAAAGTGAGGCCTTTTGACTGTATGACTCCAACATACAGTGAAGTTACAGTTTCCATCCATATCTGTCCAGACACATATACAGTCATGGAGCTGTTTTAGCCATATCTGTTCACAAGACTCTACGCAGTCCTGTGTAAAACTAACTACACCCCATTCAGTAGCTTGTAGAACCACCTTTAGCAGCAATAACTTGAATTAATCATTTTCTGTATGACTTTATCAGTCTCTCACATCACTGTAGAGAAATTCTGGCCCACTCTTCTTTACAACGTTGCTTCAGTTCATTGAGGTTTGCAGGCATCGGTTTATGCACAGCTCTCTTAAGGTCCTGCCACAACATTTCAATTGGGTTGAGGTCTGGACTTTTACTGGGACATTGCAATAACTTGATTATTTTCTTTTTCAGCCATTCTGTTGTAGATTTGCTGCTGTGTTTGGGATCATTGTCCTGTTGCAGGAACCAATTTTGGCCAAGCTTTAGCCGTCAGACAGATGGCCTCACATTTGACTCTAGAATATTTTCGTCCACGGAGAAGTTCATGGTTGACTCAATGACTGCAAAGTGCCAAGGTCCCATGGCTCCAAAACAAGCCCAAATCACCGTTCTTAACAGTTGGTATGAGGTGTTTGCGCTGATATACAGTACTGTGTTTGGTTTTCGTAAAACACGGCATTGGGTCTTGCCTGTCAAAAGGAGATTGTTCCAGAACTCTTGTGGTTTGTTCAGATGCAACTTTGATAGCCAAAGCAGTGCTGCCATGTTCTTTTTAGAAAGAAAGGCTTTCTCTTGGCAACCCTTCCAAACAAGCCATACTGGTTCAGTCTTTTTCTAATTGTACTGTCAAGAACTTTAACAAAGTAAAGTTTGAGATGTAGCTCTTGGGTTTTTTGCAATTTCTCTGACCATTGCATGGTCTGACCTTTGAGTAAATTTGCTGGGATGTCCACTCCTGTCAAGATTGTGGCATTGTTTTAGCACACATGTGATTGCTCCAGACCCACAAACTGTCAAAACTCATGCTTTTATAGAGGTGGTCACACTTGCTGATGACTAATTAATCAAGTGCATGTGATTATCATCATGTGGCTGCTACTTAGCCTCTTAATTCCTATGGAAGCAGTACTCAGTACTCAGTTTTTCACAGGACTACATAGAGTACTTCTTTTTCACACGACTGTGATATATGTCGTGAAGACTAGAATGATTAGAATCACAAGTTCTTTGTGGGACTAAATCTAAAATATATTCACAATCATTCTTTCTGTTACCGAGTTATGGTTCTTGAGCTACAGGCAGAAACATGTAGTAATGTCATTATGACCTTTGACTACCATGTTCTAATCAGTTCATCCTTGAGTCCAAGTAAATGTTATTTGCCAAATTTGAAAAAAAAAAAAAAAAAAAAAAAAAAAAAAAAACAAAAAAAATTAAAAAAC
>VUQS01025037.1:5718-17188 GCA_015108495.1 Heterochromis multidens | reverse complement strand
CGTCCACATTTTGGCAAATCCAACACTGAACCAGTTTCACGGAACTTAGCAAGCAGTTTGCTGACTGTAGCATGGGAGATGGGTGGTCTCGTAGGGTGTCTTGCATTGAAATCTGCTGCAATGACCCGGTTACTGCGTTCACCAGATATCAACACAATTTCGATCCGCTCCTCACGTGTTAACCTCTTCGACATGTCAATGGCTGTGAACAAAGAGCAACTTGTAAATAACTCATGAAAGAATAAAGTTACGTTGAAACCAAGCACACCATTGTTTTTCTTGTGACATTACCAATAAGTTTGATGTGTCACATGGCCCTCTTCCTATTGAAAAAACAAAAGTTGTATCCAAGATGGCCGACTTCTAAATGGCCACCATGGCCACCACCCATCTTGGGGAGTTTGCCCCCTCACATATACTAATGTGCCACAAACAGGACTTTAATATCACCAACCATTCCCATGTTATTACGGTGTATCCATATAAATGGCCCACCCTGTATATTGCATGTGCAATCTGGATAGAAGTAATCAGAATTTTAGAATTATCTTTCTGTGCTTGGAAACTCAAATACTTAACAACAATCTTTAAAGGATGAAAAAATTATGCACAACGTGGTAAAACATTAAGGGACCGCCCAGAATTTCTACCTTGATATCTTTTTGAACAAAGGTCCCCCCGAGCACCATATATCCTCCAGCGACTCCAGACTCCTGACCCTTTGTAGATCATTACGTTTCTCTCTTTGCGGTTGCCCCAGTTTAAGTGCAGGTCCTGGTCTCCTAGACCAAAGAGGGTATCATTCTTATGCTGCCAATGCTGGAGGTTATTGTTACAGAGGTCACAGTCTTTTATCGCTGTAGTACCCAAACACAACTTGAGGGACAAACTGAGGAGGCACAACTCAGAGGCCCACAGGAGCGTCTGCTCCTTGGCATGAGGATCACAAGTACCAGTGTTATAGAGGTGGCACTCTCCACTTTTATGCACTTATTGTGATCTTCATTGAAGATCAGGAAGCTACTTGTGTCTGGAGTAGAAAAAGAAAGCGTAAACAACATATGACTCATACTTGTTTCAAATGAAGTTACAAGCCTAATATTCACCAAAAAAATCATCTGGGGTATGCACCTATATCAGCAGTGATGCTGGGTAGTTACAGCTGGTCAAATGCCTGCAAGTTCCACAAGCTTTTTGCAGACTTTTTGGCAGGGTGGGCAGGAAGTGGGAAACAAACAATTGGATCTCTCTATTCAGCAAGAAAATGAAAGTCAGCTTTAAATGTCAGGTAGAACGCTAAAGCGAACGTTAAAAAAAAGAAATTGGATAGTGAATTTTAGAAATAAATTTGCCAAAGCATTTTGGGCTAAACATATCGCCATTATCATTGTTTTTAAACTGTTATGAGTGGCCAGTGTATGCTAAACCTGTGCCTGGTTAAAGAACCCTAAGAGCACATTGCATTTTTCAAGACTAACTCTGACAATATTTTAGATTTCAGAAGATTTGGCAGAACAGGTATGAGCAAACAAGGGTATAATGAGGTTTGCAGTTCTTTGCTGATCTGTTTTTGCAGGATAGTACTTTCCATGAGGCTTTGGGTGAGCAGTACAGTGATGATACATTTCAATAGACTTACATGACCGGAGGAAACCCTGCTTCCTAGTCGGAAAAATGAGTGGCAATGTTACCACTTTGGCCTCAAACTGCAGGAATTCTTAGTAATCCTGCTCAGGTGAAACAATATTGATCCAGATAAGTTAGCCACAAAAAAGTCACGATGGCTCATTTCTTTTAGCTCCCTACCCCTACACATTAAGTTAGAAGTAGCATGAATAACATGTAATGGTGGTGGGTTGCAATGCAGCTGGCAGCAGTGAGTGCGTTCAGACTGGGGCAGGTTAATTAGTACACCCTGTATGAAATTTTCCAATTGCATCCATAGAAGGGTAACAGCTGAGCCATTAGCTGATTTCGACGGGCATTGAGATCAGCTGATCTGCTGGGATTGCTGGCTGAGCTTACCTTTGTGGAAACCAGAACTAATGTTCTGCATTGATAGTTGATTATTTTTTAATACTTGGGGGAGGAAAATGAATCTCCACCAATTTTCTTCCACTCATCCAATTCAGAGTTGCAGTTGGGTTGGAGACCATCCCAGCTGTCAGTGCAAGAGGTAGGGTACACCCTGGACATTTTGCCAATCAATGGTGCTAATCACCACATCACCATGTTATCTGGATGATAAACACAAAAAGTCAAATACTTGCCCTGTAGTCGGTAAATGTCTCTAGTGTGTTATAGTGTATAGAATGTCTGATCTAGTACTCTGTATCTGCACTGATCTGATATTAGCAAATATCACTGGATTGGATATAAGAGACAATAATAAAATCTGCAGTCACATCTTGATTGGTTGATTTATAATCCATGTGACCGCATACTCCGTGGACATGATATCATTAAAATCCAGTACATATGCCATCAGTATTTATTCATCTTAATGTCTTGGGCTGGCTTTGGCTTTGAATTTGTTTTTGTTTCTGTAGCTTTGTTGATTCTGAAAATTATAATCCTCACAAACATAGTGCTGCGAGTGCAGTAAACTTTTCAGGTGCAGTGATATTGCGCCCTCTGCCTCGTCATTGTTCTTGTGTGTGATGAGAATTTTTTTGCAGAAGAATAACAGGAAAGCCTCACTCTTGGGGAGTTGGAAAGAGACCAGATGAATTCCAATAAAAAAGGTTTAAACAGAGGTAAAAAAAAAAAACATACATGTGCAGTCAGTTTAATGCCAGTAAATTCTGTGTAGATAACAAATCACACAAGTGAAAGTTGCAGCATATTTTATGAGTTTCTTTATTAAGATTACCAAAATATATGTATCAGTGACACAATCTCACACTTGTTTTTCTTTTTGTATAGAAACTTAGCAAAGAAAAACCTAATATAAACAACATGAATTTATGCTTTTACATATTCACTGCACTTTATGATTGTAGAAAAATCTGCTATTAGTGACATTACAGGTACATTCCCAAAGTGCCATACTTGGTGAGGGTGAGGGTAAAAAAAGTATATTTGGACATAACATGACAACAGTCACTCGACACATAATTTCCATTGCCTAAGAGCTCCCTTTTGGCCTGTAAAAAGTACCATAATGCATTTTGTCACATGCACAAATTCATACTTGGTTTGACTGCACCAGCTTTTCATGAATCCATTACTAAGTCTGAGAATTAAGTTCTTCATAATTTATTCACTATTAAGTTATCTTAAAAATGACCAAGTTTTAAGATAACATAGTCAGTTTGCACCATTAAAACTTAGATATAGCAAATAATGTAAATAGAAAATCACTGTAGCATCACAATATATAGAAAAATCTCTGAAAATTACACATTTAAATTCTATATTAATCTCAATCTCATAAGTTTGTACATTTAAGTTAGAGTTTTTAGTTTTTTTCAATAATTGCATTCTTATTAAACAACTTTTTATTAAACATGATGCCAGATTTGTTGAGCATTTTACAAATTGTTCTTCTTCTCCTCACTCAAAATATCATATATTAGCAAGGTAATGTGCCTGTTATTTGGTGTGAACATTTGGTATAAAATCTCTAGGCAATAACTACTTTAATTTAAGAATGCCTTTTCTCCTTTTAGTACTTAACCTATTATTTGACTAATTTTAAGCTCATGAAGAGCTGGTGCAACCACCTTGTGAATTAATTCCTTGTTTGTGTCAAACCTTTGCTTTAACCACCTCTTTTAAAGGGGATGCATTATGCCCATTTTCAGCTCATTATTCTTAAACTCTACTAAAGTAGCTGTGCATGATTCACGGTTAAAAAATAATTCTCAGTTCAGCCTCTGTTCAGCTAGTTTTCTTCTGATTGGCTGCCCTTCATAAACGAAAGGCTTGAACAGCAGGTAGGTGGGACTTTTGTGCTCACAGGCAAAGCTAAGTGCCTGAGATGACCATATAAGTGTTCTCCATGACACCATACAGAGCCATAGAAGAGAAAAAGCTGTCTGAAACTGAGTGTTTAAAGCAGCCTGAAGCCTGACTTTTGGCTCACAGGGGTTACCTGCACATATGCTGACCTCATCATTTGAAAATTTGGCTATGTTTAAAATGAGCACCCACTGTTGTGACAGTAATTAGTGTATATATGACAGAAAATAATGAAAAGCATGTTTGTCCTTGAATGTTGGTCTCAAAAGAACATCCTCTCTGTGTTAAATACCCTCAACTTGGTCATAAAGTTGAAGTAGATGAAGGCCAGAGAGACCAACAAGTTCTTCATCAGATAGAGGATGGGCGTGACAAAGCCGAAGAAGGCAATGAGACCAACACGCACAAAGAAGAAGGGTAAATCCTGCAGGGCTACTCCTAGTGAGGAAAGCAGGGGGCTGTGGGGCATGACCACTACACGCAAGCATGACAGGTAGCTGAAGATATAGATGGGGAACACCCAGCCTGAGTAGTAGACCAGAGGATGTCCTGCCACTCTCACCATCTCCACTGTATCCATCCAAAACATAAAGCTGTCCACAAACACGTCTGCACGGGCATCGGTAGCACACAGGAATCTCAGAGGCCCCGTGTATGCATAGGGAGATATGCAGTATGGTGTGGTGCTTCCTGATGGTTGGCTTAATCCAGAGATGCCAAATGGCCTCCCATTGTTACCTGGTATCCCCGGTAGTGTCCCATTGGTCTCTGGTCGAGCTCCCGCTCCGTTCTGGTTCCTGTCATTGAGCTGGTTTGCTCCTGGTTGCATAGGAGGGGGCACACCTTGCCTGGGCACAGCTGGCCCTGGCACAGCTGGAGTGATAGGAGTTACTGGTGTTACCTGTTCCACATGTGTGAGGACAGTGGAGGGGATGTCAGCATCTCTTTCGGTGTCATTAGCTGGAGAGAAGAAAAAGGGAAAAAATATCTTAAATTACATTTATTTAAGCTGTTTATCATTAAGTGGTGTTGACTGTGGCCAGATATTTGAGAAACATGAGAAATCAATTTACAGAGAGACAGCTGAAGGCTATCAGACGAATAACATGATCTTAGGGATATAAACATTAATCTGCTGTTTAGATGGAAGCAATAAATCAAGAGATGGCTGACTTAAGTCTCAAAAGGATTTGGGTTTTGAAGAAATTCACATGAACCGTCATGTCATGTGGTTTTTAAGAAAGTCAGCACAATGTTCAGGGAGGTGGGCTTAAAAAATGTCCTGTTTATTTCCTCATTTTGGATAAGTGACGTAAAGAACTGTTTGCCTGTTGCCTCCAAGCTCCTGCAATGTAAAACCAGGCTGGTATCACTATAGAAGTCGGCAGTGGAAAGTTCAGGATCTATAGCAGTCAAAGAGTGATTTGTGTAATGTGTTCAGAGAGCTGCGCTCACCCTGGCCGGTCAGTCTGCAGTGTCGTATCCTCTCCACAACGTCAATGCAGATGAGCGAGAAGAGGACTAGTGATACAGGGAGCTCAGTGAATGTATCATGTTTCAGGTTGTTATTTATCTGAACCTGGATAAACAACCGTAAAATCATTAGCCTGATTGTGTATTGTAATTATTTACTCACTTCTAATCATTATAGAGCCCATCGGTTTACCTCAACAATAATAAACATTTTGGGATTTATCACTTGCAGCTTTGGCATTTGCCTCAGTCAGGACTTCATACCAACAGGACACAGTCCTAAACAGACAAGCTGGTCATCTTAGCAGAATTTATGGCTCTTATGTTGAAGCCACTAGATAAGCAAGGACCACAAGGTTTGCTTGAGCTTTACAAAGTGCCACATAAAACAGCAAATAAGGCCTGGGCTGTAGCCAGTTAGGAAGTGAAAATGTGCCTCATGGACAGATGATTTGACAAAGACAGCATGGACAGGAAGAGGAACCAAGCTGCTTATCAGTAGCTCCTTACCAATAAGACTGGATAGTCCTCTCCTGAGATCCAAAAGAATTCTCACAGCTAATCACCTCTGTTTCAATAATACCGTGATTCCTCTCATCCAAAAATTATCACTGTTGTCCCAAATGTAATGTTGTTAAAAAAAATGTTTTTTTTAAAGTTACCAGCAACTTCTTTGGAGTATAAACACAATCGCCCAACATGACTACAAAGGATCTACAATTACAGGCTGATTCATGTTACAAATATAGCAACATACAGGTCAAAGTTCATGATAAGAGTAGATAAACTGATGTAACAAATGAAAGAAATGAGAAGCAATCTTGCTGCGTTTGGTACCTCAGAGCTGGCGATAAGAAACGCAAAGCAGGGTAATGTGGACAGGATCACATAAACGAGGGTCACAGGCCTCCTGATACAAAGACAAAAGAAGGGAAAGAGAAAAAATAAGGGAGGAAGTCAAAGTCAATGGCAGGAATTGCTAACGCCTGGTATTAACCAGACAAGTTCTGTCCAAACCAGTCACAGGCCTGTTCAGCCTCAAACCAGCTGATCATGTCTCAGTCACGCACGACAGCACTGGGATCTCAGCTGCTGAGCATACACAACTAGGACCAGTGCTGAATCTCCATTTCTGAGAAACTCACCACTTCTTCCTCCCTATGAGAAACTTCTTCTTCATGAAGACCATATACTTCAGGGGTACCCAGACCAGCAGGGCAGTGGAGGTGACATAGGCAATAGAGGAGGCCACGATCAACCAGTAGGCAGTGCTGCCGTCTCCGGGGGGTTGTGCTGATGTTTTGACCTTTGCAACGATGACGGCAAACCTCTGCATTACGATGAAGAGTGGCACGCACAGGCCTGCAAACTGCAGCACCTCGCACAGGGCAAACTTCACCGTCCTCCCTGAGCCCATCCTGTGGCAGCTCACAAAAAGAAAAAGAAGGGAGGGAGACAGGGGCTGTTGTCGCAGTGAGGCGACCCCTGTCCCTCTGAGGGCTGGTCAGGCCTCGGACTGCTGCATTGTCTGCCTCCACTAGCATTTTCCACACACCACAGCCCTGGCTCTCTGCTCACCCAACTGCTTACACTGCACTAGGCATTGTGTGCCTTGGTGTGGCGGTGATGTGACTGGCCCTTTGCTCTCTTTTGATACATGATACAAACAAAGTTTGTCTAACTCTGTACCCTGAAGGACATGCATGTGCTACAGCCATCACTTTGGGGCAATCTGAGTTAAAAACAGCATCTCAGTCAGTGTTTTTCAGGCTTATCTCATCACAGCCCATACAGCTTTGATCATGTTTACCTTATATTCTTCCTGGGAGATCTCCAAATGTAAGAAACACAAGTGGGGTTGATTACTCCCACAGTAAAATCAGCATCCTAGGACTACTGGCTGTAACCCAAGAAACAAGATACCACTGAAAACACTGACTCTTCTCATGCTTGTATATCACCATCTAGTGGTAAAATGTTCAAACTGCAAAATTTTGGAATCTGCACTGTTTTGTAACAATTAGAAATGCATTAGTGCTTTGAAATTACACCCCCTTTTTCTGTCAGTTCAACATGTTCTTATTCCTCAGATTCAGGCACTAGATTATGATTTGTTGCATGATAATAATAAGAAGGACAAGGGACTTTTCCCCCCATCAAAACCCAGCTAAACCTTTTCCTGTCAAAAGCATTTATGAAGTAATTTTATCTCTGCTCTCCTTGGTTCAAAAGCCATCCATATGCTATGGATGCTATGCCACAGATTAGTATATCTGTATAGTATAAAGCTGACGATGGAGTAAAACATGTTGCTGAATTGTTTAGCCTGGTGTCCCCCAAACAGCTGGACATTGTGCCATTGCTATCTTCAGACACCTGAACACTTGATCTAGTAACTGGATCAGGATTACGTTGTCTGGACTATATTCAGTGCTGTCTTTGGTTTGCAAACATTTCTACATGGTGTCATTAGAAGAGCTAATTTTAGATTCTGCATCGATGCAGTTTCTCGGGCAGTTCCTTCATGAGAGCACAACTCAGTCCAGTACAGGCTGATACCTGTATATTCCCAAGAGATTACAGCCCTGTGCAATATCACTGAAATGTCAAATGATTCAAAATGTCATATCTTAATAATTTCATTAATTAATCAAATTAATGAGCATCAAAAAAATATACACTGGAAGGACTGGACTGAAAATACAGACCCCAAAGCAGAAAGTCAGTAAAACTCATTATTTTTGTTTGCAGTACCACGACTCAGATAGCAGACACATTTGCTATCTGATCAGGGCTACTTTTGTCAAAATGCGCCTGACATGAGGTGGACCTGTGGCCAGAAAGAAGCTGAGTCAACGCTGTCAGTCAAGGCCATATGTGATCTATAGAAAGCTGCAGATGTAGGCCACATTTGGTCCAAATGTTCATTGCTATCTGGGAAGCAGCCATGGCTTGACTGGGGCCCGTGATTAGTGTGAAAAGGAGCCTGAATTTCTTTAGCTGCGCCCCTGCAGCGGGACTCATTTAAAGCTATGACAAGCGGACTTTATTTTACTAGTCCTTGGCTCACCGGCAGGCCACGCACTGGTTGCACTAGTCCCGCGAGAGGGGGGATCCATGGGCGGATAGATAGATGGATGGATGACCCCGCTGCTCCCCTCCCTACCAGCCCCAGCTGTCAGCTCCCTTCCTGACTTCCCCACCCTGCCCCCGGTACCATGGCGTCCAGCGAGGAGGACGGCACGGTTGAAGAGAAGGAAAACAACAACAAGAAGAGAACGAAAAGCACCCTCGCTACCGCATGGCTCACTTTCTACAACATCGCCATGACCGCCGGGTACGTGCGTTATTCCGCCCCTGTCGCCTATTAATAAGAAAAGCGGTTAAGTTATAGCCGCTCCCTAAAAAACTGTAAACGTGTGTTGCTGTTTATAGGACTGTGTCTCCGCCGAAAGTGCCTGTTCAGCTCGCTGGATTTAGCAGCTCGTCGTCGCACTTGAGTTTGAGGAAGCTTTAGTGATCAGTTCAATAGTTAATATGAAGAAAAGAGTGAGCGTTATTTGTCTTGAGTGTTAGAAAATGAATGAATGGTTTTTGGTTAAAGTGGCAGGCTGGCGCAGCAGCCGTGTCCAAATAGGGCTGGCTGCATGGTGTCAGCGTCAAGGCCCACAGTGCGTCCGACAGTTGCAGTGATAAGTATAGCCGGACCGCGCTGACACTGGAGCTCAGGTCTGGGACAGTGAAGTGCTCAGTGTGCAGATTTTAATAACACAACATTTGTGTAAAAAGAGCTTCCTGTTTTATGATAAACTGCAGGACAAACACATGAGAACTTGAGTATAGCAAAAGTGTCAGGTCACTGGATCAGTAGTGACTAAGCGCTTCCAGTTTGGCACAGGGCCTCTGGTATTGATCATTTCTTTATAAAATAAAACATTTTTGCACATCATTGTGATTCTGTCCAATACGTGGAAAGAAACTACATTCAGTAACTTGTTTTTCATATGCATTAAACAAAGATAATTGAGTAAATACTAAATGCAGTTTTTAAATGATGATTTTATTTATTAAGGGGAAAAAGTTATCCAAACCTACCTGGCCCTGTGTGAAAAAGTAATTCAATCCTTGTTAAATCATGAATTAACTGTGATTAACCACATTTTGTGGAAAGCTGAGTTCAGTTTCACTAGCCACACACAGGCCTGATTACTGACAGACCTGTTGAATCAAGAAATCACTTAAATATAACCTGTCTGACAAAGTGAAGCAGGCTAAAAGATATCAAAAAGCAACACATCATGCCACGATCTAAAGAAACAGATGACAAACAAAGTCACAGACATCTGTCAGTCAGGAAAAGGTTACAAAGCCATTTCTAAGGCTTTGGGACTCCAGTGAACCACGGTGAGAGCCATTATCCTCAAATAGTGAAAACTTGGAACAGAGGTGAACCTTCCCAGGAGTGGCCGGCCTACCAAAATTACTCATTGATGACTCATCCAGGAGGTCACAAAAGAACCCAGAACAACTGCAAGGACTGCAGGCCTCACTTGTCTCAGTTAAGGTCAGAGTTCATGATTCAACAATGGCATCCATGGGAGAGTTCCAAGGAGAAAACCACTGCTGACCAAAAAGAACACAAAGGCTCGTCTCACATTTGACAAAAAACATCTTGATGATTGTTGTTGTGAGCTGTATTATTGTAGGGTCTTTACCTTACAATATAAAGCGCTTCGAGGCAACTGTGGTGATTTGGCGCTACATAAATAAAATTGAATTGATGGTCTGGGGCTGCTTTGCTGCTTCAGGACCTGGTCAACTTGCTGTAATTGATGGAGCCATGAATTCTTTACCAGAAAATCCTGAAGGAGAATGTCTGGCTATCAGGTCATGCCCTGAAGCTCAAGCACACAGGATACTGATCAAAAACACACCAGCAAGTCCACGTCTGAATGGCTAAAAAAACAAAAACACACACAAAATGAAGGTTTTGGAGCAGCCTAGTCAAAGTCCGGACTGAAATCCAATTGAGATGCTTTGACCTTAAACAGGCTGTTCATGCTGGAAAACCCTCCAATATGACTGAATTAAAACAATTCTGCAAAGAAAAGTGGGCCAAGATTCCTCCACAGTGATGTGAAGGACTCATTGCCAGTTATCACAAACACTTGATTGCAGTTCTTGCTGCCAAGGTTGGCACAACCAGTTATTAGGTTAAGAGGGCAATTACTTTTTCACACAGGGCCAGGTAGGCTTGGATAACTTTTTCCCCTTAATAAATCAAATAATCATTTAAAAACTGCATTTAGTATTTACTCGGGTTATCTTTGTCTTATATTAAAATTTGTTTTATGATCTGAAACATGTAAGTGTGACAAATTAGCAAAAAACGAAGAAATCAGGAAGAGGGGAAATACTTTTTCACAGCACTGTAGACAAAGTAAGTGAAGGGAGGTTTGCTTTTCTTTAAGGATGTTACAGGTATTTTGTGCATGTGTGCTGTAGGCTATAAACCATGTTGAACTGCAGTACATGTATCTTATATACACATAAGCAGAGACAGGGATGCACCGTCAGATTTGTTGACTTATGTTTGTCTGTTGTGTCACATCATCAGTTATGCACTGGCTAAATATTCAAAGATGACAGTAAAAGGAAATGAATAACAATAACAAAACTGGCATTGGATATCAGCCAAATTATTATTTGAAAACACTGGTATTGGCCTAGAATGTCACAGCTGGTGCATCCCTAGTACAAGATGTATGATAATCTCAGGGTAAGACATGTATAGTTTTCCTTGTGTGGACATTTAATGACACACAGTATACAGTATGCACAGAAAACTTCACTTGAGCTCTGCTTATCAGGATTTTTTTTCCCCTTGTAGTAGACCAATTTGAAAGTATCTAATCCTTTAATAAACTAAACGCATTAGACTACTAAAATGTAAGCACCAGTGACTGTAAACAGCTCAATGAGGACTGTTGAGGGCTGCTTTTCCTATCTGCTGTGCAGGATATGTGCAGATTTT
>VUQS01025034.1:7766-25654 GCA_015108495.1 Heterochromis multidens | reverse complement strand
TGGAAGAACCATACACAGCCACAACAGCCTGGCACCTCCTCCTCATGCTGCCCACCAGCTTGGTCACACACTGCTGTGGGATGGCATCCCATTCTTCAACCAGCATTTGTCGCAAGTCAGCCAGTGTGGTTGTGTTGGCACAGAAGAAGTTAAAACAGAAGTGGTCCAGGGGTCGAACCTTGAGAGGAGCAGACATGACTCTTATATGTGAATGCTGAAATGAACAGTTAATCACCTGATGAACAATAATTTGGGTGATTGGAGAGAGAGGCATCATTAGGCTCAACCTGTCGCATAGTCCCACCCCCACTTCTACATCACCTGCAGCCATAAGGTTAAAAGAGAAATCCCTTGGCAATATACAGGGCTTCAGCTCTAATCCCAGCTTAGACTTGAGCACCTATTTCAGCCAGCTAATGCTCCCTTGAAGCGGCAGTACATTTTATCTTCTATGTGAATAAAATAGAGATAAAAACACATATACCAGAATATGACTTATAAAAACTGACATCTATTTGTGTATTTCAGGGAACACATGACATGCACAACAGTTGGTCAGCTTTCAGAGAAAGTTGTGAGGAGAAACTGGGTGGAGTTTCACGTTCATTGTTTTATTTTTCTGTATTTTAATGTAGCTTACGGCAGAATATCAGAGACTTGGATTATTGGTGTCTAGTTGTGTCTCACCAAAAGTATTTTGATTTCTGTCTAAAATGCCAACAACACTGTACATTTGCAGTCTATAAAATTATTTTTAAAAATTTATAATTCATAATTTTTATTATTTTAAACACTATTTTTTATCATCTTAAAGCTATTTTATTCTCTTTGATTTAGGTTGATTGAATCTGAGATATTTTACTGTTTAAAGCCATTTTATTGTATTATATTGAACTGTTAGTTAACTTAAATAATATGTAAATGTTAAATATTATTTTAATTTGGACAGTAGGGATGAAAAACCTGATACATTTTGTTTTGTTGTGCATCTTCTGTCATTGTAAACTGAAGGGAATTAACTGTGTAATAGACTTTAGGATTGTCCTGAGAATGGGTTTAGAGCAATCCAGATACACAGAAAAGGTGATTATAGTGTACACAGAGGGGCTGGACACTGGGATCATTAATTTCACTAAGTCTCACAGATGACACACTAAACCTAAAGTAGGTGTTTTGTTTCCAAAATGCATGATTCCAGTTAAATGTTGTGGTGAAACAGTTAAGCAGTGACTCGCCCGTTCTACACGCCTCATTAGGTTTAGTCTCCAGGTGCAGGGGGATCTGTTGAAAGCATCTTTATGTCTCTGCCAGGAGGCACATGGTAATTACTGCATCCTAAACCCTGTCACAATGCAATTGTCTCTTGTATGCTGGCTTGACTGTGCATTTCCAAGTCAATCAGATTCATTTATAGCCCTCAGCCAGTCAACGATGAGCTGAATGCAAACTGATGTGAAGAGTCTCTAATCAGGCCTGATTACCAGCTGGCAGCACACTCACTCTGAGCTAAACAAGAAGAGGGGAACAGTCCCAAATAAAGAGGATCGGGTGACCTGCTTAGAGTGCTGCAGCCAAACAGCAGCCTTTTTTAGGCTGACGTACCCCCACATCCCCATCAGGTCAGCTTCCATCAACACGAGTCTTCATGTCCCAAGTTTGTTCATTTCAGCTGATTTTAAGTGCTTCTCTTGTTCATAAAAGATGAGTTCCATTAGTTTCTGAATCCCTATTATAGGTGTAATTTTGTCTGTTATCAATGAAAGATTTTATCCATTACTAATTTATTTCAACTGTTTACTTCTGGTTAATTATTTTAACTCTTATTCATAAACTTGAAGCTATATCAACAGTAAATTTGCTAAAACATGAATATCAGCAATGAAACAAAAAAAGAAAAAAGAAAAGAAATAGGAAAATGCTTCTATTATCTGTATATACCGTACAGTACTGTGCAGAAGTCTTAAGCCACCCCTTCATTCCAAGGAGTCAGACTTTTTAAAAGTGGTCTTGAGCAATAGTTCTCCAGGCTTTCTGAAGGTCTTTCAAAGTTTCTGGACATTGGCTGCAATCATTATACCTGACCATTTTCAGTAATATCAGTAGACGGCCGGAGAGAGTGAAAATGACCTAAAAACACTGCAGATTTAGCCTGAAGACCATCAGACTGAATTGTCATTTTGCTTGTTTCACTCAGTACTCGCTTGTGTGAATGAATATTATTGCTGAAGAAAGAAGCTATGGAGAGCAAGCCAGAGGTCTGGGCCTACAACAGGATAACAAGATTGGACTAATATGAAGAAACTAACAAGCAGCAGCCCTCTGAGGCTGTTCTTAAGCTAAATGGTGCTTTGAGTTGTGTTCACATGTTAAACACACTGATGTATTTGGGTTTATTGCCATATAAACCATCATATTTACCCAGCTAATCAGAAAACACAATACAAAGAAAACAAAATACTTGTCTAACAACTAACTAACTTTGTCTAACAACACCTCGCATCGATGCAGCCCGCAACCGCTGTGATTGGTCTGTTGAGCACCGCCGTTTCCTCCAATGCATTTCCAGCTACTTCTTCTTCTACCATTTTTTTGAAAAGACTGGAAGAGAATGGCTCAGTCGCTGTTTTGGTGGCAAAATGGCAGAGCAATGTCACCGCCAAAACACCAGCAAGTATAAATGCCAGCACCGGCATTGTCCACTGACGTAGGTGTTACATAAATTCAACAAATTCAAGAAAAACTTAAGACTTCCAGTACAGTATAGAGGGAGAGATTAACGTGAGCAAAATTTGTTTACTGTGATCACCATTTTAATTTAGTATATTAGCATGCTAGCATTTGCTAATCAACAAAGCACAGTTGCAGGAAGTCGATGCTCTGCATAAATATGTACAGTATATGTATATATATCATATCAGGTGTCAAAAACCAAAGCATTGGATATATTTTAAACTTATGATTGCACAAGAATAAACTTCAGGAAAAAAGACAAAAAAACAAATAAATAGAGAAGCATTTTGTGGGACCACAATGTTCTTCTAAGATTCAGAAGAAATGAAATCCACCTTTCTTTGATTCGTCACCCATCTATAAACAATAAGCGGGGCCTCAGATGTGTCATGGCAGCCGATATCAGCTTAAGTGTCCGTGGCACCGCTGTGAGTCCTCTTGTTCTGATTAGCTGCAGCCTGTTCATCAGTTGCTGGAGATGAGTACTTTCACTTGTCTGTATTTTGTACCAAAGAGAGCAGATGATTTATCCTCCTCCGAGCACTTAGCCTACACAGGGTTCCTATGACAACCTGAAGGAAGCATGTGTGGGCCTTTAAAGGCTGTATTAATAAGCAATACTGCACATTGCTGTAGAAATGCACATTAACAGCTGCAGACAGGAATTTAGAGGCAGCACAGAGAACTTCCAGGACAGCTGCCCCTCTACCCAGAGGAGACTTGTAAATAGTAATGTTGTGAGGTATGCAGAAGGAAATTAGTATGGGGAGGACATCATGGCTTTACACCCATTTTCTTTTATGTACTGATTCTATTTTAAGCTCTCTCTTCTATAATAATACATCTGAGTTATGTACTCATAAATTCTAACTTGATTATATTAGCTTTATGTAACTGTATCTGCTAAAATGAATAACCAGAAACTTCAGAAGAGCACAGGATCACACACAGGAACCAGAACAAAGCAACATGAGAACCAGAACAGGAACCAGCAGATGAACAAAAACAGGAACCAGAACTAGAACTGAAACTGGAACCAGCACAGGAACCAGAGCAGAGACCAGAAGAGGAAACAAAACAGAGCAGAGGAAGAACCAGAACAGGAATCAACACAGGAACCCAGCTGTGGTTCAGTGGGCGCTTGTTTCTGACACTTTCTGGCACATGTGAATCCAGACTCCAGCTGGAAAGCAGCCATTAATGCTAATGATTGGTTAAGGATGTTTTGCAGGAATTCACTAGACTAAAAATCTGTTTTTTTCTTCTAGAGACATCAAAATGTTCATTTTACAATCCACTAATAATGCAGTCATTTTACCTGTGCCCTAATCAGCTGCTGTTCATTCTGTTCCCACTCACAATCAGTGGCCCACACAAGTGCTCGTGTATGTGCTTCACATTAAAATCATAAGTGAATTACTTCATCGACAGCACTGATTTCACAATCAAAGAAGGAAAACAAGGAACAAAGACTTCAGTCTAAATGAAAATGCAGCTGAAAAAGAGTGTTTTGTGTAAAGAATGTTTTGCAATCATGTCAGCATGAGCCAGAATCTCACAGAAATGTTCCCGATATTTTGTGTAATCATGAACAGGAAGAATCCAGGGTGTTTGAGGGAAAAGCCAGGCCCTTCACAGTATGTTTTTTGTGTAAGTGCAAGAGTGTGAATGCAGTTAGACAAAGCTAGAAAATTTTATGTACATGTAAAAATCAGCATAAGTTACATTTGCTACCCTACAGATAAATACACACTGGCAAAATGCAGAAGTCTGTAAATAAACCATGTTTTTTTCTTCTCCCGCCTCCTCTTTCAGCTAAGCAAAGTAATCTTTTTATCTTTACATACTGGCATGTACACTAGAATTGGCCACTATGATAGGTACACCTGTCAAACTGCTTTTTTAACACTAATCTAATCAGCCAATCACATGGCAACAACATTTAGGCACGTAGGCATGGTCAAGATGACCTGCTCAAAGTGAACATCAGAACGAGGAGGAAAGGGGATTTAATGTGGCATAGTTGTTGATACCAGATGCGCTGGTCTGAGTGTTTCAGAAACTAATGATCTGCTTGGATTTTCCCACACAACCATCTCTAGTGTTTACGGAGAATGGTCTGAAAAAGAGAAAATATCCAGTGGGCGGCAGTTCTCTGGTTGAAAATGTCTTGTTGATGTCAGAAGTCAGAGGAAAATGGATAAGACTGCTTTAAGCTGATAGGAAGGCAGCAGTAACTCAAATAACCACTCATTACAATCAAGGTCTGCAGAAGAGCACCTCTGAACACAACACTTTGAACCTTGAAGCAGATTGGCTACAGCAGCAGAAGACCACACTGGGTGCCACTCCTGTTAGCTAAGAACAGGAAACTGAGGCTACAGTTCACACAAATCCTGCCTTGTATCCACAGTTCAGGCTGCTGTTGCTGGTGTAATGTGTGGGGGATATTTTCTATCTATCTGTTTTTAATTTTGCACATTGTGGTTTAGCCTTGTGTATGTAGTATGCAGTATAAATACTGTGCTAAAACCTTGTGAACCTTAAAGAGACTTAGAATGTCATTTGTCTTAAAAGTGAAAGTTTGAAGTGTTTCACCACATAAAACGACTCTCACATCTTATTTTGATCAGATTTATGCAGATGATTGAACTGGTCATCATCAACTACCAGCAATCCTTTTGTGAGGGGGAAAAAAGTGATAAAATGATCTCAGGACACTGTCTGCTACTGTAGAGTGTGAGCAGCTCAGGGAGGTGCTGGTATTACATGTCTGCCCTCTGTTGGAGGCTTATGAAATTACACACACCTGTTTTTTTTTTTTGGGTCCTTTAATGTTGACCAGTCACGGCAACAAAAGCACGTAACGTTGCCTGTTTTTCAGGTGGGTGTGTCTCTGTGCAATCCATTCCACTTCAAACTTGGCAGGTGTACTGCTGGAGACGCCTGCACTTACTGCACATGTGCAGTTCACGTAGTTTGGGTAGTTGCCCTTTTCTGTTGCTTTCACAAATTCCAATTGTGCATGTGAGGCGCTGAAGGAGCATGCAAAAAAGGCTGGGTTGCACTTTACCCTAATGGACACCGCACTAGTTATTTCCAATCCAGCTGTATTTACCATAATGCAAAAGAAACTTTGCATGAGAAGGTTTGATACATCAGAAATCCAAAACTCAGACTGTAAATAACCTAAAACATTAATAAAGCTATGCGTGCCTTACACTGTGAGTTGTGAGGGATTGTTACACTCAGAACAAAGTGAAACAAATATGAGTTACTTGCCAATAAATCTTCCAAATGTTTGCAAAATGGCTTCAGATCTTCAGATAGCAGGTGCTGCAGGTTTCTCTGCAACGTAAACATTCAAAGCATCAAAATAACACAGACCCAAACAAAGTCACACCATGTTTTGTGCCATGTAGCGTGCTTTCTAAATATTCAAGGTACTCTAACAAGGCAGAAGTAATAAACCAGCTCTACAATTAACAGATTTTTCCTCAGGATATGCAAATTCCTACATGCATGAAAAAGGTGTCGCCTCATGAAACACAGCGTTTCAACACTGGAGCTCTATAGAGGGAAACTTTGACAGTTTTTGTTTTTCCAGGCTTCAGCCCTGCAGCAAAGAATACCTCCAGAAAAGCTTCATCCATCAAGTCACGGCCACCAACAAGGAGATAACTCTGAAACTTGAATCAGCACTGCCAAAATTTGTGCTGTTGGACCCTTACTAACGCCAAGAATATAAGGCACCCAGAAACTGAACTGTGTCCTAGAGTTGAGACGATTAAATAATTAATGAATTGATTGGTGACACTTTTATGGGAAATAATTCTCCAAAAATCACTAATTTCAGCTTGTGTGCCACAAAAAGGACGTTGAATCATGATGATTCTCTTTTAAAAAAACCAGACCTGCATGTTTTGTATGTTAGTTGTAAAGGGAAATAAGCTGCCAGTATCCAGATTTTTAAAAACTAAAAACGGGTATAATATATCTAAAAACTGTGTGACACCATGACTAGTGTAGAAAGGACCAGAATAAACAAGTGAAAGTGAGATGTGTCAACTTGTTTCTGAGGCTTTGAAACATCATACACCCATTTAAAAAATAAATAAAATGTAAATGTGGCAGATTGTTGCATCATTCATTGGTTTGAGGGTTTTTAAAGGGTTTTTTTTTGCTGTTGAAGTTTTGTTGCAATTTCTTCATCATTCTTGTAATGCTGACCTTTAATTTTTGTTTTTATTTGAGTTATTATCTCTCAGGGTTTTAGTTCCCTCAGTGTTTCTCTATCTGTTCCTCCCTCCATCCCATCAGCGTATTGAAGCACACAGCTGGAAAATACAAACCAAGGCGGGAGGAGGACTCTACTAACCACCAGTCCTTTGTTATTCAAATGTTGTTTCAGTTATTTAAGATGATCAAACTTTCTGCCCTTCACTCTTTCTCTCTGTGTGTCACCTATTAAAATAGGTGATGTATTGTCACATTGCACTGTGCTGTGAATTTAATTCAAAGTGACCCTAAATATAAAAAATGTCATCAGCACAGTTAGATCTGAAATTACAATACACAGCTGGAGTTGAGCTATAACAAAATATTTTATATTCCAGCTGTGCCAAATGACACTTAACTGACATCAATGAGGCTCTGAGGTGAGGATGTCTCATTGTGTTAAATGTCTCTTCTCTCCTCGCGTCTCTTCATCCATTCAGATCTCGGGTGGGAGGGCCTAAGACGAGTGGAGAGGAGTCGAGGATGCACAATCTAGGAAATGAGAGCGGGGGTATCTGTTAGTGTCTCCACCATGTTGTTCCTTCTTTCTGTTCTGCTTTCTGTTTTGCTTTTAAGGTTAGTCTTTTGTTGTCTCTGGCTTCTTATTGTTTTGGATCGTGTTTGGCCTGTTGGACTTGTTATCAGATATTAAATCGCACCTTACGTTGGAATATTCTGCCTCAGGCATCCTACACTCACACACCACACATTGTGACATATTTAGACAGTTATTTGTCAGTGACATACCACTATTACCTCATTACCGATGTCAGCTACTCTGTTTGCCGGTGACTAATAAATGGATTAATCTTATTAAGCGAGTTGTAGTTCTAGTTCAGATATTACAGCAACAAAATGATGAAGATTTTTTTTTTTTAAACTGTTTCACCATCACTTGTCTATCTGGTCTGAAGTCCAATTCCTGAAAACATTTGTAATCAAGTACTAACAATTGATTTCAGGAATAAGTTCCTCTGTTATGTTTCGCAAGCAAATAAAAAATTATTCAAAATCATTATTCATCATTGAGACATGCTTCTAGAATCTCATATTTAATAATAAAATACATTTAATAATAAAATGTGAACAAATTAGATGTATATTTCAGGGGAAAAAATATAATATTTGGCTTAGTAAAGTAAAAACTATTGATGTGCCACTGTGAGGGACCAAGCTGAGCATAGACACACAGGTGATTATTTTGCTGAAAATGTTTTTTCCGGGTTTAAAGAATACAAAGACTATTTGATAATAAATTTGGGCCCATACAAGAGATCAACTTAAAATCTAACTCAAGCACTGAAAAAATAAAAAAAACACAAACTGGCCTAACAATCTGAGACATGAAGGAAGATTTCTGGTCATGCAGTCTGACATCATTAACCATTTCTGGGTCCAAATGCTTCTTCAGTTCCCAAAATCAAAACATGACTATTCAAACAAATGACAATAACAACAAAATATGGTCAGTTTAAGCTATCTGAGATTAACTAAGGAAGAGTTATTTTAAAATGCCAAAACTGTGGTTAACAGAAAAACAAAACCTCTCCTTAATGCCGGAGGAACATGGTACAATCCAATTAGCAGGTCATTACCATTTAAGCAGGTCTACTGCAGCTGGAAATTATCTGGGACTCCCACAGTAACCACCCAATAATTAAATGATTAAATTCATTAACTATAGCCAACCTGACAAAGTGAAATAAATGAATTCAACCCAAATAGATAACTTTACTGTCAAATGTTTTTAGTAAAGCAGTGAGTTTTTTATGGAAAAAAAAAAATCAGTGTGTCACAGATTTGAGATCACCTGCAGCATCATATCCATACTGTATGTTGTGTATAGAGTATATTAAATGAGTTATACTGTTTATCCCCTGGGTAAAATTATTGATAATAACAAGAAGCTTTGCAGTCAGCAGTAAATCACCAACCTTTGTCCTCCTTATGAAGCAAGTATAATCTTTGTGTTATCACACTATACGTGCTCTGATCTGCAGATAGTCAAACCCCCCTAAAAGTTGCCAAACTCTGGTTTTGCAGTGCAAATGACTTCTCTTATGTGAGCACAACATCAGCAATGAAAGTCACACTTTGCAGTTCAGCATTTTTTTTTTACACCCAAAGACAAGGTGTGAACTGAAAGTAAACACTGGGTCATAGACAGTAGAGGGTTAAAGAACACTGAGCAATAGCAGATCTTGTCTAGTCTGTAGGTTCCCTGGTCTCCTATTATCTCTGTCTATCCTTGATTTTTTTTTTTTTCTCTAAAACATCCAATGAGCGCTTGTCAGCACTCTTCTGGATTTATCTCTGTCAACCAGTAACCACTGTACTCCATAGTTTAATTTTTCACTTGTTGTAATATTTATCCTGATGCTAGGCTATGTCTTTTCTATCTAAACAATTTCAGTGGATCCACAATTTGGATAATATACTGTAGATGTTCACTGATTTTCTGATTTTATCGAACTGTTGGGACCAAAGGAAGATCACAGCAGATTCAGTGTTTATAGTGTGCACTGGTTTTGTTTGTCTTATTGGTTGAGGTGGCTCACTTGTATTCAACCAAAAAATACTAAAACTCAGGAAATACTTGCCTTAGAAATAATTTCTTGATGTAAATGGCAAAGAATTTGGGGATTTTCAACTACTTTCAACATGTACATCATGTCTAAATGAGAAAATTTGAAGAAATCTCTGTACACAAGTGACTTTGGTCTTTTGTAGCATTTAAACAGAAATTCTTCTCTAATGGAAATCACTGCATGAGCTCAGGAACACTTCACTGTTATTGAACACAGTTTATTACTGCATCCAAGTTAGAGATTCAAACTGGTAACATTTAATAGAGAAACTTCAGTTAATCGGGTTTTCACCTTCATGCGTCACATTAAATTCTTGCTTCTTTTACAGATAGATATAATTTGCTGTGCATACTGAAGGACTGTACATAGGCCTGTGTAACACATACTGTGTGCAGCAAATGACTCCTGCTGAGGACAGTCCTTGTCCACAGGCTATGTCTACATGCAAGAGCTGCAAAAAATTCAGGTCTGTGTATCAGTACCCAGTTTTCTATTTACAGTCTATATGATCATAGCATATAAACAGCAATTTTTTCCAATAAACTTTATTTCAAATGGTTAAGAAAGAGCAAAGGAAGACCTCAGAATCATAAGCTCCTTTGTAAAAAAAAGAAAATCTAGATTTTTATTTACATTTACACAAAAGGTCAAAGGAGAAGCATTAGATTAATAAGATAAATGCAGCAGTCTTTCTCACTCTCAGAAAGTTAACTTTGTTCTCACTCTAATCAACCAAATACAATTTTTCTATAGTCCATCCATCCATCTTCTGACACTTATTCTGATCCGGGTCTGGTCCAGCCCTTCCCAGGGGACACAGGCATTCCCAAGCCAGCCGAGAGATGTAACCTCTCCAGTGTTTCCTGGGTCTGCCTCCTCCCAGTTGGACATGCCAGAAAAACCTAACCTAGGAGGCACCCAGGAGGCATCCTGGTGAGATGCCCAAACCACCTCCTCACCCTATCTCTGAAATAATGAACAAAATCCAAGAGTGTTATATTTAAAAAATAAATAAAAAAAATCTTTCCACAACCCAGATGTAAAGTATGACCAAAACAGGCAGGAAGAACAGATATGGTAGTGAACAGGTCAGCACTGGGGCCTTTCTCTGTGGAGTTTGCATGTTCTCCCTGTGCCTGCATGAGTCCAAAAGCATGCATGTTATGTTCTCACTGACGTGGATAAAGTGCTTAAAGTGTTTAGAATAAATAAATAAATAAATAAATAAATAAGGTAAACACTGCAAGTCTCCCAGGTGTACCAATGCTTCATCAAATATTTCCTCTTTTTTTTTTATTGAATTGTAATTACTTTTATAAAGTACACTGTGTCATTCTTTTGTAATGTTTAATTTTACATTTTATTTCAGCTGTCTAAAGGTTCTCAGCTGGGTTTTGGTTCCCGGTAAAAAGCCTGTTTAATGACCGCTCGCTGCCACAGCAGCTCGGGCTGCCCGTGGCAGCCGGTGACGCGTCACATGGAGCGGAAGAGGAAGCGGGAGGAGAAGCAGAAGAGAGGCCGACTCCTGTTGGTAGTTAGCTGCTGCTGCCGCTGCCGCTGCCGCTCTCTGGAGTTTTTTCTTCACGGCTATGATTGACAGAGTCAGCAGAGGTTTACACGGGCATGTCCGCACACTTGCTCGTTTGTTATCGTAACAGAAAGACGTGCAGCATGGCGACTGAAGCCGGAGTCCAGAGCTGTCGCCAGAGGAGAAGAAGGAGAGCAGCCTGCGTGGGGCTCCTGAGGATTTTATTTATTGCTTTTATTCACACGACGCGGGCGAATAAACAAGGTTTGGAACTTAGCATTAGCAGGAGCTAACTTCCGCAGACATTTCCACCAAGTGTGTGCTGTGGATAGCGCTACCTTTGCGGGCCAACTTTATCACAGCTCGCTGCTAACACCGGCCCAGCAGTGCTTAATTATTATTTAACACTAACAGGGAGGAGGCTGGCATTTGAACTGAGAAAGAACTGCCGTTAGTGAGACAAATGTATGTGGCCTTACTGTGGACGTTAGCTCCGTTTGTAGCTTGTTGTCATGTTGTCATTCCTTCCTTATATGGCTTAGTTGGGCTAATAATTTACCTGTGAGACATGATGGGGTTTACAGCCTCGGCTAGCCCCAGTACTCGCTCTCAGGAGCCCCTGTATGAGCTTAAAGCACAGAGAGGGGAGTCACTGGAGAGAAGCTACCCAGCAATTACTTTCTTATACCGGGCTAAGTGAGGAAAAGCCTTGACTGTTTGTTTAATTGGGGTCCAGCGGATTGTTATTGATCCTCTGATCGTGTCAGGTCACAGTGACAGGCATACAGCTGTCAGCTGTTGCCAAGGTAGTCCGAGCCAGCCCCGAAACGTGCCTATGAATTAGTCCACATGAACCGAGAGCTCACAAGAAGTACGCTCAGGTGATTGCGTTAGTGGTTGAGCAACTCTTGAGCAGAGATTTCAAACTCACTCATGGGCCAAACAAGGAAAAAAAAAAAAAAAAATTCTTTTATTTCATGAGTGATTTATTCAGAAAAAGGTGATGGACAGCCTGAGATGCGTTAAAAACACATAAGGACAGTTTTAACAGTGTATCTCTGTTTGTCCAAATTCACTGAGCCCCCTATCATCACATTTGTAATTAAACAGCAAAAATATTTAACGTCTTTATAATTCAAACAGCTCGTCTAGATCTAGAAATGCTTTTAATTTTCCTGTGTAGTACATTTTACAGCTCAGATGTGTTGCTTTTTGACTAATTTAATGACTTCACTGCAGTTTCCACGCTCTTCAAAGCCATCCAGTGGCCACATATCAACATTATTTTGGCCAAAACGAGTCACAATCACAGTAGGTCTGCTCAGTCATGGCAAAAAATATAAGCCAAATTATTGTGGTTGATATTGTCATTTTGATTAGTAACAACAAACTGGGTAATAATGGATTTATTGAACTTAAAAAATGGATCCAACAAGTTGTAGTTCAACTGAAAATGGTTAATAAAAAGAAAGAAAGGTGTGTGAAGTGAATTAAACCATGCCACAGCCTGGCTATGGGAGTGAATTTGGGCTTTTAATTAACTAACTTTTTTTTTTGCCTTAATTTTTGCTGTCTGAAACATGCCTATAAATTTGTGCACATGCAACACACTGTAGTCATGCACTCGGGTGATTTCATGAGTTATTTAACAGCTCTTAGTCTGACTTCACCTCATCATGCTTTTTACCAACAGTGCAAACTGAGTCAGCTGATTAAATTTAGGCTTCCCTCATATCAGAGGCCAACTTCAACATTATTGTGGTCAAAGTGACTCAGTCACAATTTTAAAATGGAGTAAGGCTGCTTGAGCATGACAAAAATTATAATCAGTTATTTTGGTAGATATTGTAATCTCACTTATTTGTCATGAGTGTTCATTAACTTGACAAGCATCGTGCAGTTATTGAAATTCTTATAGAGGATTTCCTCAAACTTTAAATATAATTCAACAGAAAAAGTGGGGGACTCAGGGTCGTCCAGCTGGGCATTAGACCTTGTACAGGGTTCAAAGACTGTGGGTGATCCAGAAACAATGTGACCGTTTTATTAATCCTTCCACAGGAAACGTTGAGTTTTACTTCCTCTACATTGACCTTGTTGACTGAAGGCTCTCTTTTAGTCATCTCAGCTCAAGCTGAGTTAAACAGTGAGTGAATTTGAGTTTTTCAGGAGGGGAAAAATAGGGGTGCGATTGACTTATAACACGAGCAAAAGCAAGAGCTTTGCACACTGATTATTTTGTTTAATATTCACAATTATTTAACATCATCTTGTAGAAGGTTCAGCTCTGGATAGGTTTAAATCGATGGCTTAAATTGTTCCTTCACAGGTTCACCCACAGAAACTTTGAGTTTTAAATCCTAGTGAAAAACACCCCTAAGCCACAAAACCTTCAGCTGTAGAGTTTTTGTAACTAAATGACAATGGTATTTTATGTCTTTCTGACTCAAACACCTTGCTTAGATCTAGAAATTATTATTTTAAGATTTATTTTTGGCATTTTAAGCCTTTTTTGACAGCCTAGTAGAGACAGGAAAGCAGGGAGAGTAATGGTGGGTAATGACATGCAGGAACTTGAACTCTGGGGTGAACTTGAACCCAGGCCCCTGCGGTAGCCTGTGGCATGAGTCACCTGCTCAACCAGGTGAGCTATAACATCACCCTGAGAAATGATTTTCTTTCCCTCATGGAATAATGCTGGTATCACCAGACCAGGGCTAGAAATGCATTTTGTTAAAAAGTTTGAGTAATCGCTGACTTCACAGCAGTTTTCACACTTTGCACGCCATCCATAAGGCTGAAGTGGGCCATTTGGTGAGTCGGTTCTGGCAGTCGGGCCGCATGTTTCACATCCTGGCTGTAGATTTAGTCATCTTGGCATGAGCTGAACTAAACAGTGAGTGAGTTTGGGCTTTTAGGGAGAAAGAAAAGGGGAATGATTGCTTTATAACACAAGAAAAAAGATGAGAGCTTTGTAGCAAAAATAAACACAAAGAAGTAATCTTTTTACCACAATTATTTTAAGTAAGAAAGTTAATGAAAAACAAATACTCAGTGAGAGCAACTCAACTTCACAGCCTCTCACTTTGAAGTCATTTTGTTATTTTACTGACCTACTCGATCCAGACATTGATCTGTTCGTAATCTGGAGGTAGATTACCTCCATAGGCGATGGCTATGACGGACACAGTAATTTCACTGTGCAGCAAATAAGACAGAATTTACATCTAGATGTACATAAATGCCTTTGAAGTGTTGTGTATATTTAAAAAAAAAAACAAAAAAAACAGGCATCTAAAAGGAGTCTCTGTCAATCAGATGTCATTGTTTTAAAAAAACAAACACACGTGCATTTATTTTCTACATCACAGTAATAAGGTCTGAGTGGACCTCTGTTATACGTGGAAACAACATCAGCATGTGTCCGCCTGCGGTGCAGTTTTTATCATCATACCATGACCAGTTTCACTGCTTGTTTGCTGGGAGAAGCTGGCAACACGTCTCCAGCTGTCCATTCTGAGGCAATTTCAAGAAGTCCTGATAAACTTTTAAACTTAGGACAGCGGGAACTAAAGCAGTGGAGTCTTATTTAAAAATTTGATGCCATGGAGTCTTAAATCTCTGCCAATGCCACATCATCCTCATGGACCACAGACTGGTGACACTGTATAATGAAACACCCACAGAGGTGTTGTCGGTGCTATTCCTGCCAGTCAAATGGCAACATCCACACATTTTTCAAGCCACTGTAAAGACATATAATTGTGATTGAGAGAGAGAACAGCTTACTAGGCTGAGTTGTTATTACTCTGCTGTAGAAATGGGATTGATCTTAACTTTTTTTAGGTCTTAAAGTGTGCAGGAACCCTGATGAGTGACTCAGTCAGTTTCACCTTGTGCAGACTTGTATTCAGCTCTCTTTCACTATGTTTAAGCTTGTTTTATTGATGTACAGCAGGAAGTGTAGCTTTTTTACACCTCCAATCATTTACGGCTCAGTTGTAGCAGAATAGGCCTGATGTTGGCTGTGTGTCATCAACTCCATGGAAATAAATGAAATTGTGAAATGTTCCTTAACTGCTTAGATCCCCTGAATCTGCTCAGATATTTTAATCTAAAACATGCACTGTAGCCTGCAGGATGTAATTAAATGTAGCAGTTAGTTTACTGTAAGGATAACTGCCTGCAGACAGTGAGCTGTGAACATGATCAGCAAAAGGTTGATCTTGTAGTACAACTTGTGGGATCTGTTAAAATTAATGCAAAATTTAAAGCTCTGCAGACGATGCAAGGGACATCCAGTCTTTTAAATGTCGATAATGGTGGTTACTGAGGATTTACTACACTTTATATAACATCCTTAAACGGACGTGCAGCATTGGGCTGTGTTCACAGCAGTGGTTGAGACCTGGGTTATGCTTAATTTATGCTGCCACGGTTGTGTCTGTTTACGTATGTATTTGCCTATGGAGAGCCTACGGAGATGGGTTTTCAATCAACGCAAAGGTGCTCCCATGCAGTCCTCCAAAATCCCAACAGCACATTGCTCAACGTGGGTGATGCTGTGTGTCGTTCAAATGCTGATTGGTTGATAAGCAGGCTGGTATAGGGAAGGGAGCGGAGTGCGAGGAAAAAAAACCCCCAAAACATTAAAGATAAAAAAATACAGCTTGAAAAATGTGGCTGCAGTGGACACTTTTCATTGTTTTTAACACTCGGTTTCACTTCAGCTCTTTGTATGTTAGAACGTCGCAATTCTACACGGCTTGCTAATGGACCAACAAGAGCACAACCAGGAATGACCCACAGACCACATACTTTTGACACTGCCCCCATCTGCCAACACGCTGCCAACACGCTGCCAACAGGCTGCCAACGCTGAACCACAATTTCCCCTTTAGACCCCCACTTCCCCAGACAGTGTTGGTGGTGGCAAAGCTGTTACAGTGAACTGAAACTAAATTTAAACAAAAAAATACTTTAGTTAACTAAACTCAGAAAGTACTGTATGCATGACTGTTCCCACTATAACTCCCCTTATTCAGCAATTTTTTTCTACAATAACTTTACTATATTTAATGAAGCTGTGCAAAAATCTTTACCTTCATACCATGAAGGTTTTCTGAGTTTCAGCCCCAAGTACATAGGGTTGGGTTGAAAATTAGCACATCTTTTGTTTATTCTTTCCCTGCATGTTTGAGCCCTCATAACTTCGAAAGTACAGGAGATATCAACATTCAAGTTTCGGGGCTGAAAAACAAATTTAAGCTCTGTTAAAAACTGCAACCAGGTCAGTTTTACACCCACTCCAAGTGGGTGTAAAGCCAAAATCTGATTTTGATCTGATCTGTTTGCTGATAAGTCACTAGAGAAAACTTCAAAACGTGCATTTTGGATAAACTTTGAAGGCTCATATCATCATGTGTGATAGGTGACTGCGCAGAACAAGTTAGAGCAAATGAAAGGTCTCCTTTTTCCTTCATTTGATACCAGGCTCATCATCTAGCCATGATTCCTTCTGGGTGAAAGCAGCTTTGGATTAGACCCTACTTTCACACAACATGGAGCAGAAAGTGAGCACAGATCTGAAGGCTGAACTTTCTCTTGTCTCTAGTTTAGAGGGATAATACACAAGATAAAAGTTCACGCAGGAACTTTATCTTATTATCTACTGGTAATAATATCTGCAGTAGAGGATGACTGACTTTTTTATGAGAGGCCACTATCAGAAAGGTTTATTTAATGATCTTATTGTAAACTTTCTCTTGCTAAATTTGACAGTAATCAGCTGCTGCTGCCATCTCCAATCCTTAGATCAGTCTGTAACTTTTCAGAGATTTCATTTCCATGCAAATGAAGTATATATGTCAGTTTTGGTAGCCCAGTCAGCATCTCTCACACATCATGATTTTATTTATTTAACATTTACCTCTTTCAGTTTTCTTTAATAATGTTTAAAAACTTGTTTCTCTGCTGGTGATGGAGATAATACTCATTTTCCTGTTTTTCTCTTTGCAGCATTCATTCAGTCAGACACAATTCTAGAAGTTCTACATTTTGGGGAGGGCAGCCTTTTACAGGTGAGGGTGTGGATTATTTCTTGCCATTAAAATGATACTGTAACTGACACTTATGTTTACACCTTCAGGTTAAATGTTGAAGCCTTGCTTAGGTTCCAGATTAGCCCACAGATTATTGATATTATAATGAATTCTTACTGTGTGTTTGTGTTGTGTTTGCAGGCAGAGTCTGACATCGACTTTAGTTTATATCATCAACAAAGGTATGAGAAATCCTCCTTTTTTAGCAGCTTGAATGAAATTAAATGTTGTATTTATATATTTAAGGAGCACTTTATTAGGTGGATGTTCTTCTCCATTAACTTACCTGGCTTGAACGCTGCTGGAAAAGTGAATTGACAGCAACAAATGTATTTTCAGCCACGGTGTTATTTTGTTAAGGCAAACAAATAAGTTTTATTGCTTCAATTCGGCTCCTACTACAGCGTGTTAGGGCCATTTAAGGGGGTAAGATCACAAGAAAAAACTGAGATTCTCAAGAGAGAAACAAAGGCAAATTTACAAGAAATAAACTCCCAAGCCTTTTCTCATTCTTTTTCTTGCCCTTTTTTCCTTATAAATTTGCCATATTTTTTCTAGTAAATTTGCATCTTTTTTTTCTTTCATAGATTTATTAAATATAAACTGGAAAATTCAAGAGAAAAAAAACCTGACTTAAAAAACACAAATTTCCAGGTTTTTTTC